>CABPRJ010000952.1:169814-403832 GCA_902439185.1 Cinara cedri | reverse complement strand
CCATTTTTTTTTTTTTTTTTTTTTTATGTGAACTATACTTTTTTTATTAAAAGTATTGGTATTTTACTGTCAGTAAACAAATATCGTACTATCAAGTAACTGAGTGAACAATGAGTGTATCGCGTATTTTACAATTTACCAAACACGGGTACCCGATATCTACAGAATAAAAATACAGATAAGGAACCACACGGTTAAAATTTCGGATAACTACGCGGTTGAACGGTTAACGGTTCAAAAAAAAAAACTTTACGAATCACAACGGTATCAAATGAAAGGGGTTTTTCGCCGTTTAAAAAATGTTAAAAATCATAGCCTTTGATCATTGATCATCAAAGGCTGAATGATCTTATAGTGCTAAATGTTTAATAAGAAAAAGTAAATAATATCGATTTAGAAAAAGCTGTAGACGTATTCGCTGAACTAAAAAATCGCCGGTATCCTCTTAATAATCCTCTGAATACATCGAAACCTCGATATCTCGAAGTCTCAAGGACCAAAAAAAAAAAAAAATCGACGCATCGAAACTTCGAGTTAGCAAGAGAATTACCACCCAATAATCAATGATCGGGACTGAAAAATATATTCGACATACGTAAACTTCGAGATAGCGAGGTCCCGCCGAATAGCTAATTTGTTTTTCTAAAGTGTTTTGCTCGTGCAAGAAATATGCATGCCGCCGATTAATAATATTGTGAACATTATACGATTTTTTTTTTTTACCGAATTTATCATTTTCACTAATTGTACGCATAACTTATTATTGGTTTTCGTTGGTTGAGTTGGCAATTGTTTATTATTTTTTTTTAGATTTAAACAGCATTCAATTATTTATGTCTATTGCGCGGTTCATATTTCACAAACCAACCGCGACACAGTTAAAAGCCGGGTAACGTGTAAATTGTTGTATGGCCCGGCGAAATAATTGAAATCGCCTGCTGGTAACCTAGCGCGCCCCTCAAAAAAACAAAAAAACCAAAAAAAACCCCCGAAATGACGCCGCTGTAACCGTCGCCGACAAAAATGTGCTTTGGGTGCTGCGCCCGTTCTGTCGCAACTGCAATCATTGGCGTGGCGTACCGTTTTATCCGATTGGGCTGATGTTAGATTCCGAACGTAGCAATGGAGCTATTGGCCGAACTCGGATGTTTGTTGTGTTTTTTTTTTTTTTCTCTCTTTGTTCTTTGTTCTAGCCCGCGGACACGTTGCGGCCCCCGGTAGACCAGCTCCGACTCGTACGCGCAGCGACTTTTCCGAATGAAAGCCCGAGTCGTCTAGACGGTACATCGAAGACGCGATTTTTATTTTTATTTTCGACGCCGTTCTCTAAGTAGAAGATCCCACTTGCGTGGGTAAAACAACACGGGAAAACGTACGGTTTCACGGTTTCGTAATTTTACAAAAACACGGACGGCGTTTTCTGCCAGAAAAAAACGATTTGATCGGACGAAATCACAAGACGGCCATTTTCGTTGACTTTTTGATTTACTTTCTCGCGGTGTCGTCGCCGAAACTTTTGAGCTTCCGGGGAATTTCGATTTTCGGGAGTTTTTTTCATTTGTTTTTTTTCGCCGCTGTAGTTCGGTCGTAAATACACGCAGAGACTTAAAACTCGGTAATAATACTCGTATCGCGCTTACCAGGTAACGGTTTATATCGCTGCTTACGGACATAAATGAAACGGCCGGTGGCCGCTCCCGTTCCCGGTACGGGCTCTTATTTTTTTTTTTTTTTTCTCACGCGATATCCGCCACCCTTATTTTGACTTTACCTAACCGATTGAAGAACACAGGCGCGGTGAAACCCGTAGACCGCCGTTTCGCACACCATTTCGTATACGGTTCACGATCACCGCAATTGTACACGGAGCGTCTTCTAAATCGGCGCACGTCCCACCACAGCGCCGTGACAAAAACAACGAACGGAATTCGCCTTTTCGCCGGTTCGGCAGTCGAGACCCGCCATCGGTTACCGCCGCGGCGTTATTCGGGGTATTCGGGGCGGCCACCGCACAACGCGCCGCGCCACTGGTACCCGGCGGCACCGCTCGGGCCCGTTGCCGCGGCCGATTCACGCGCGCGGTGTCGTTTATAACGGGACACCGCCGGACTGTAAATTATACGTTTTGACGCGGGACAAAAGTTGGACATTCTAATTTTGGACCGTCGAAATTAAGTTTATTCCGGGCGGGCACGCGTTACTTTATCGTCATTATCGCGCACGGAGTTATTTTACAAAACCTGTTGGAAATAATTGACGCGTACGGTTCTCGCGGCGTGGCGAACGGGGAGGCATTAACGACCGCGCGCGGCGAACGTAATCTACATACCCGTACGCGCGTCGCATTTACCGTGCCGCGGTAGAATCGAAACGTCCGGTTTTCGTTTTTAAAAAAAAAAAAAAAAAAAAAAAAATTATAATATACCGTTAGAGTGTAGGAGAAAATATACGAGAAATTATTGTTGTTGTTATTGTTATTATCACGCGGTGAGCCTGTAAGTTATTGTGTTGTTATAGCCGTCCGGTCCGGGGCGGCCCGGGCCAGCGAGATTTCCGTCGGACCGTGACGTTTTAGAGAGAAAAACAAATGATTAGCACGAAAAATTAAACGCGTTGCCCGCGATTTTTGTCCACGACCTCGCCCACGCGACTCTACCGTTTAGTAATGTAACGTACAGTTGTACGTCATTCAGCAATAATGACGGCATTGCTCTTTCGGCAATCACACTAAATAATCGAATTTAATAACATTGTATTATTCAGATGGTTCGGACCCTCAGTGGACGTTTACGGTACAGAACGTGCAATGTCGCCTATACACACGTACAGCGGACAGGGACGATTGCGTTTAGTTTTGCGGAAGTTAAAGCAAAAATAAATAAACAATAAAAAAATAAAAATCCGGCGGTCCGTTTATTTCCTCTCCGCGGACCTCCTGCCTACCCACCACCGGGTCGCGTGGCCCATCGAACTCATAAACCGGCCGATGCCGAACCGTTATAGTGCGCGCCCTTGCGTTCGTCGCGCGGTGCGAAACGGTCGGCCGATAAAAAGGCTGCGGTCTGCGGGCTCTCCGGACCGGTGGAAAATTCGTGGGTACTGGCATTTCCATCGATACGCTCGCTCGTTCTCTCTCTCTCTCTGGTTTATCGACGAATCCGCGACCGTCGGCCGGCGTCTAAACGGAATCCCCGGCCTGCGGGGGGGAGGGGGGGGGGGTTCGGTCACTGTACAAACGGGAACCAGGTGCGGGCGAATCGTTTTGGCCGCACCGAGAGTTCCGCGCCGATAACCTTTTTTTTTCGTACCAATCCCCGTCCCGATCAAAACAATGTTCTTATCGACGTCGAACGCAAACAAATTCGAACGCGGTGTAATGGCACATACTTTCGCGGATGAAAATTTGCTGTCCGATTGAATTTACAGGGCATTTTTCTCGTCAATGTTAATAATACGGAAAAAAATACCAATGATATGAAAGTGTTGGCGCATACAAATTCGATTGTTCCGTGCGACAACTGAAAGCAATATTATCTTTATTTCTAAATGATATATAAACCAAGAAGAATAAGTATAGGAATAGTAGAAATCGAGTCGTTCGTTTTTTTTTAATATTTTTTTTTATTATTATTAATATTATTACAGACACGACTTAAAATTTAAATTACACGGATAGTAACAGACGCGGACTAATATCGTTAAAACACAATAAAATATTTGTACAT
This sequence comes from Cinara cedri, assembly GCA_902439185.1. Lineage (NCBI taxonomy): Eukaryota > Metazoa > Arthropoda > Insecta > Hemiptera > Aphididae > Cinara > Cinara cedri. The sequence goes on along the minus strand of CABPRJ010000952.1, from coordinate 400,107 downwards.
GATAATGATAATAATAATAATAATAATAATAATAATATATTATTACATAAAATAATAAAAAGTACGGAACAAACACAGTAACGATAATATAAAATATTATACATTATTGCGTTTTTTTTTGTTTGTTTTTTACATTTGTTATTACTCTCTTGTAGTCTGTTCGGCATGCGATTAGCCCGGGCCGGATCCTCGCCGTGAACTAAATTACAAATCAAACACATCGCATGGTTTCTCAAATTTTTTTTTTATTTTATTATTATTATTATATATTTATTTTTATTTTTTAACTATTACAATACTCAGTTCTTTGTTATGATTCTTTTTTTTTTTTTTATATATATTACGACAAAGCCGGGCGCTTGCTGGCTGGCTGGCTATTATAATAATATTCACTAGAATGATATTTCTACATTTTAAACAGAATTAATAATAATTAATAATATTGTAAACTAATGATAACATTTAAAAATTACTACTAAAAAAAATTACAAATACATTTTACACAATATAATATAGGTACGCGTACACGCGGTACGTAAGGGTACAGAATATTATTAAATACGTTACAACACGATATTGTACCGCGCATCGTTTTCGAACGCGATAAATAACAGAACGCGCAGTATAAGAGGGAAACCGTCGCCGAAAAACACCGATGATATCCTAGTGAAATGAAAATTTAAAAATTTAAAAAAAAACCGCCGCTTGTCATAAAATTTAAACGTTCCGTATGTGATAAAATGTGTGTGGTGTTTTTTTTTTTTTTTTTTTTAATTTTAACTTTTCTAAAAAAAATAAATATATTTCCGTACAGAAATACGTCAAGAGACCGCACCACACACACTAACGTGATATTTATTATACATGTATTGTATCACCAACGAGCGATCATTGTTAAAACCGTTACTGTCGGGCCGGCGGGTAATGGCGGCGGGATAGTTGGGAGAGGAGGTTCGGTAATAACAAAAGAACGGCGAAAAGAAGGAAAAAAAACCTTCCACGGGGATATTCGTATCGGTTTTACGAAGCCGGTAAAAAAAAAAAAAACAAAAAAACAAAAAAAAGTAAAAATCAAATCGACGGTTTAAAAACTGTGTTCCGTTTCGAAAACGAGCGGGCGCACAACGGTTCGCCCGGGCGACATTCGATTTCGATTTTTCTTCGGGCGGTCGGTTTTCGCCGCCGTCATACCCCGTGTCGTCCCGGCGGCGGTTCCTTTTCCGTCCTCCTGATCGTCCGCGAAAACGCGATAACGATTTATTGGTTTTTATGTTTTTATAACGCGCATTCGTTGAAATAGTTAAAATAATAGTTAAAAATGTTATGTACACGGCGGTATTATACAGCGATGATAAAAAAAAAAAAAACAAACAAACAAACGATGATGTAGATGATGATGATAATAATATGCGCAACACCGCGTTACGGCGTGTATACAATGTGGCCGATTATGAACGAAAATCGGACGTGGTTTTTTTTTTTTTTTTTCCCTCGATCTTCGGTCACGTTGTGATGCGATATTTTTGTTTGAAAATGTGTGAGTGTATTTTGTTGGTATGCCGAGACTATGAGTCGAACGGTAGTTTATATAGTAGTAATTAATAAGTAGGCACCTAAAAAACAAAAAAAACAAAATTATTTATCCGTAAAATAAAATGATATATAAATTTCTATACTATCGATACACGGGAGGAAACAGTATGTTTTCAATTGTTATGTTTCACTGTTTTCGGTTTTTTTTTTTTTTTATCTAAGAGTATAACGATAGATTTCCATCTGTTCAAGACGGCCGCTTTAAAATTTAAATCAACGACCAAACCGTCGGCGTCGGATCTCCAAACTCGATAGTGATTGAAGATCCGATGGCGAGGGTGCCGGGTTTCGACCTCACCCGGTACGTGCGGGGCAGCTTCAAACAGAGCACGGAGTAACCAGGAAAGAAGTGAAAGTCGGCTCTACAGACGGGGAATTGCAGAATCTGCCTCGTGTGTCCGTGTGGGGCCGAACAGACTATGCGACGCATCGTTGAAGTGCGCCCCAAGACCAAGTCCGATGGAATTAGTTTCTTAATAATATTAGCTACCTAGAGAAGAAATAGGTGAAAAACGAGAATGCCGCGCGTTACACGATAGCGAATGTTGAAATGTCGAAATTAAAAAACGGCCATAACTAAGAAACTATTGACCGGATATGAAAGTGTATAACATATTAAAATGTTTAGAATAATATATATTACAAATCAGCTATTTTTAAAAAGTTTGGTTTTTTTTTTTTCAGCGATCGAGGGATGAAAATAAAAATGTAATTTTTCTCCACATTTTTGTCCCCCTGACACAAAACCCGACTGACAAAAAAAAATGAATATTGACAGAGTTATTAGCATATGGATAACACTGTCGGACACCCAGTCTGTATTCGCATCCTGAGCGATCCTCGATAAGGAACTCCGTTATTATCTCTCGAAAAGTATAAAAAAATTTTTTTTTTTTGAAAAATTTAAGAAACTAGCAGCTCTAAAAGTGTTGCATTATCGATATTTTTCATTACTCCCATTTTCGGGCTGATACTACTATACCACATACCATAATATACCACATTATCCACTTTTGATTTTCGAACATTACATTGAAAATTCCACGAATAGACGAAGTTTTAGAGTTTAAATACATGTAACCCCTGCCCAAACTTAAAAGTGGAATATCTCGTCAAAGGTTTAACGGAAATTAAAAATCCAATTATGGATTTTTTTTTGATTCATAACCGTTAAGGAGCTAGATTAAAAAAAAATATACATATTTTTTTTATTACCTTAACACGTGTCTTAACAATTAAACATTTCATTTTTTTTTTTTTTTAAATTTTATATATTTCAATGGCCAAAAATATTCATGAACTATCGGCATTTTTGTTTTCAAAATAACAGAAAAAATCAATTCGAAATTTTGTATTAACACTATTAATCATCTACTAACGAGGTCCTAGAACGAAAAAAATTGATTTATTGAACATTTTTAGTGACCTATTTTCGCCACCTTAATTTCATTCTCAAACCACTGTGCGCCGGCGTCGTTGTTGGAAACAATAATATTAGCGATTGCGCACATAATACGAAAATGGCTCCGAAAACGGAAAACAAAATGTTTTGGTCCGAACTGCAAGTAAATGCCGGGGAAGAAAGGAGATTTTTGGCATATTTGAATTTTGAACGCACGGCGATAAATTTATTAATGTGTGCGATTTTTTTGATTTTATTTTTTACTGTCCGCAAACAACTTTTCTACGAGAAATTTCGCTCCAACCAATCATTTATACATCAAGTATTATGGTTTTTTTTTATCAAACAGAAACGTTTGAAAATTCAAAACCTTATAAGTTGTAAAATATACATAGTAGTAAAAAAAAAAAAAAAATTGACAGCCATATAGTTTTTATTGTAATAAGCTTAACGCTTTAACTCACATTTTTACGAATATCGTAAAAATTATGGAATTTCACAACATGTATTATTAAACTTTGATTCGTAATTTTTTTATACTTTTGTTTTATGCAATATTTTTCTCTTTGGTATTTGTTTTATGTAAATGCGTTATTATTTGTAATTATACGTTATACCGAATATTAAACTACAATGTAATTTTTGTTTGGCAAAAAAAAAATAGGTCATATTTATTGTATATCAATTTAATAGTCATTTATGCCGTTATACCATTTAGCAATTCTCAAAATGTGATTTACTTGTATTAAAAACTACACAAAATTAACTTAAACCGTTCTTCTCTGGTACCAAAGATATTATAGTAGATATGGTAAAAAGAAGATAATTAAATGGTTATGGTTATGGTATGCTTGTAGGAATCAGGAATATGAGTTAGTGCGGGTCGTGGGAAGGGATCGGGGTAAAAATAAGAAGGCCCGAAAACAGACGGGAAAATTTCATAAAAAAAAAAAAGGCCTAAGAATAACTTAGTGGAGGTTTAAACTGCAGTGAAAAAACAATAGAGGATTGGCCATCCTCCATTATTCGGGTGTGTGAGACGGGATGATATCATTAGAGATCAACTAGAAACCAGAGAAGATTTAGACAATCATCATATAAAATTTAAACTTTAAATAATAAGTTTAAACGACCGATTGTACCATGGCTTAGTTTGTTTGGTCATGAATTTTACGCTGAGCTCAATTTAACTTTATTCGACAGCAACAACTAAATATATTGAAACATTTTTTTTTAAATTCTGAGCGGTGCAGGTATACGTATTGGTTTTACAATGATGTTTATTTTATTTTTTTCTGTGGACAACTTTTTACCAGAAAATTTCCTCCGATTTTCAATTACAGAACTTTTTCTGAAAGAAAATCTTACTGAGCTGGTATTTTATTGAAGTCATTTTTTGATATTCCCAGGAATTAACTGGGAAAAACGGGAAAATAAGTACAATATTAAACAAATATTATTAAAGAAAATATTTAGGTATAATGCATATGTAATTATTTTACCGTAATATGACATATATATATATATATTGTTGACAAAACAACACTATTAACCGAACTCCGCTCAGAATCGTTTTTTGTTGGCGATTGTTAATCGTTGCGTACAGATATAGATTAAATATCCCCTCTATCTTCCCAACTTTCCACCAGAAACAGTGGCCCACCCATTATGCGAAGTATATCCATACCCTTTTCTTAATACATTTTAAAAAATTTAATTTTCGTCTATCAGTCTGTGTGATTAAAATTCTTAAGTGGCTCGTCATCGACGCTTTTTCACTCAGTCACTCTCGTTCTAAAGGAGCGAGTAAACTGTTATACCTATACATTATAATACATAGTATGTGACAAAATCAGTTTCAGATTCTAAACATAGGCACTACTCGTATGTTAGATTTAGGACGGGCTGAAGTTCAGGTCCATACCCAAGTGATTAATATATTTCAATGTGGTCTAAAATGCCAAGGTTTTATAGAGGGGGTAATGCTATACAACAGTTAAGAGGAGCTGGCCCCCTCAAACCGTCCGCTATTTATGCCAATGGTTTTAAGCGCAAAGAGAAATGTTTTGGTTTTACTATGAAGTGTGCGGTTTTTTTTTTTTTTTTTGTATTTTATTTTATGTTTCGCAATTACACTTTGTCAATTACAACACAAGACCACTTGTTGATCGAATTAAAACTTTTTTTTCCCAAATATCATACGCCATATGACGGGTTAAAGCCATAGTGGTGTAAGTCAAGTTTTCGTTAAAATCGACTTAAGTGCTTTACGCATTTATTAAAGGCGAATATTTCGATAGGCAAAGTGAATTAAGTTATAACTAACAATCACTACAACTAGATGGCAGCACAATATTTGAATGGAAACGATCGGGTTGATTTGTTAACTTTAAAAGTGATTTTGAACTTTAAAACTTATATGATTTACACCACTCCGGCTTTAACCCCCTATATTAATTGTCGTACCCAGGCCAGGATTAACTTATAGGAGTAGTAGGAAAATGCCTAGGCCTAGGCAATGGCAGGTACTATTTTATTACTAGTACCAATAATACACAATAGCTGTACTGGAATTGAGAATTTCAATTTATTTAATCACTTATAAAAGAATTTCGCAGTTCATGTTCCAGATGTTGGTTATGATAAATCACTTGGACGATTAATATTGTATCATATTACATTGAACTGTAAAAAAAAAAAAATAAATGCTTAGTGTTTTACTTGCGCTTAATTCAGCCCCGGTAGTACCTATACACATATTATATGGAATACATTGGTATGCAAAACAAAGAAATGACGAAAAAAACTCGCGTACGGAACTCGGGGAATTTGAAAATGTATTTTACGAGTTTTATAATCAATTAAAATGGTAAAAAAAAAAAAAACTGCCTACTTGTTGATATTGCAGGCAGCGTAAAACCGTTACTAATATAAAATATCTATGTTTAATTATGTACCTACAGTGAATGAAGACTATACGATACCGGGGCCATCGCTGCGAATAATAATTTCGTTCGCCGTCGCCACAACCTAGTCAGTTGGTCGAAGTATTTTTTTATTGCACCGTCCATGTCCACAGTAAAAAAATAAAAAAACCACTACCTAGTAAAATAGGTATTTTATTTTCGTTTCGATAACGGTAATAAAAAAATATAAAACCCACCACGGCAGGTACCGATTAGCAAGACAATTTTTGGGCAGGTACTATAATTGCGATGTGCAAAATCCATAGCATATGTACCTTATCAAATAACAACACCACCCTCCCTCCCTTCGACTCCCAATTCCATTAAGTACATATATATATAATTTAAATCATTTTTGTCAACAATTCATAGAAATAAATTGTATGATAGTAGACAACGTGAGACGAGATTAAATACTCAGGGTAAATGCTACAAGCAACAAAATACTGTTACTTTACAATGGAAAATTCGCTGTTCGAAATTATTATCGAGACAAAGGGAGTAACAACTATACTATGGTACATATTTTCACCCCCTCTTAAAGTATGTATGCACAAGGGAGGGAGGGATTTAGGTTTTATACTTACTAGCGGCGCCGATCACCTAATTTACTTGTAGCTAAGGAGGGCTTATCAAGGGATTGAAACAAAAATGGCTTATATATTGAATTATGCAGTGGGTGATTTAATTCGCAATTGTAAAATTGACAAAAAAATTGGAGGCCTCTTGATGTACGATGTCATAGTATATTTTAAACACTTTGCCACCAATGATACCAACTATGAGAAATTGTAACTTTAAATTATATATTTCAGCTAAATTACAAGGAAAAAAGCTTGCTTTTTTATTGTACATAAAATAGCGGTTATGGATCCGGCTTTTTAAGTATCAAGGTTGGATTACGTATAACAGTAGAAGTTTCAATACGTTTTATTCGTGAAACGCGATTATTATTTCCTACACCGTCTACATCCTATCCCATTGGTAATTCTCGAGCATTTTTTTTTAAAAAAAATTGTTTTCATTAACTTAATGCAAATAAATGCATTTTGATGTATATAATATATTATCAGTAATATCAAAATAAATATAAAAATTAAATTAAAAACAATTTAAGTGTATTTAATATTTTATTTTTTGAGACTTAAAATACACATTTTATTGCATTTTTTATGTCATTTTTAAGGTTTTTAATTGCATTAAATTCACAGCCCTGTTTAGATATTATATAGAGTCGATATACACGATTTTCTATTGTCCATTTGAACTAAATACAACAAAGGCGATGACGACGTACACACAAACAGCTATATTATAATATAATGTAAGTACATGCAATATAATAATAAGATGTGTATTAATCAAAATTTGCATTGTTGCCCAGATGGTTGCAATTTTAGCCCATTTATATAATATTATATACCACCTCATATTAATATAGAAATTAATAACACAACAATACAGCGGTTTAAAAAAAGAAAATATAATAACTTTGTTAATGACGTGTGCATGTGTGACTTGAATTATTCCAGATACAGGCTTTGTATGTACAAAGCTACTATGTAACTAATATTTGTTAAATTTGTTATAAATACCAATTGCACAGGCACATGTTTACAGTAGACCAGTAGACATACTCGGTAGGTAATGCCTAATAGGTTGTTAAATTCATCTAATGAGTGTGAAAAAAAAAAAGAAAAAAAGTTTTTTGATTATTTGACTTATTTGGTCTCCAGCAAACCAAATAAAATTGTATAATTTTTATTAAACTAAATACTTATCAATAGTAGTTACAAAGCAAAATTTACTCCAATCACAGAAATGCAATGATAAATAACTGTTTTTAAAACTAGTAATAACCATCAATTGACTGTGTAACAAATAAAAATACTTATTACAAATACAAATATCCAAATGGCATAAGCACAACCGTGGAAACGTGGATCATTACAACAACCATAATATTAAAAATAAAATGTTCATTGTTTCTAAATATTTATTAAATTGCTTTAACCCTTTAAATGTTTTTAATTCCCTTCTGGCCTGTGACCAGTGTTCAAATCGTTGAATTGACTTGTAAGAGATTCATTTTATTAGTAAAATTATAATTACAATGATAGTCACTTACCATAAGCAGTGGTATTTAAAAACGTCATCCAAAAGACTTTTGTGATTAGGAACAAAACAACATTCCTATTGCTGCAACCAAACGGATCAGCTGCTTTTAAAGTTAAACCAGCTTATGAAATCCATTATTGCCCTAACAGGCACGTCTGACGAGAGAGCTTTCACTCTTAAATTTCGATCCTCAGTCAGCAGCACAACGTCTCTGTATATTTTTATTGGTTCTCCTGCAAAATCAAGTTGAAACAACTTTATTATTATCAATTATTTTCCTCATATTGATGTAGCAAATAATTTACCTTCTACTTGTGGATTGTCTACTGGCAATTGTGAATTATTTTTACAAAGGCTCAAACAAGTAGCCAATATTTTATCATCATTTGTACCTACCTAAAATGATCAGTTATTAAAATAGTAACTAACAATTTTGAATTAAAAGATCTAATGCATACAAAATTATTTTCTTCTTCAAAGAATGTTGTGGATTTAAAACTGGATCCTTTGGTCGTCACAAACTTAACAGCAGCTGTATCAATATTTTTCAATATTTTTAACGCTTGTTTAGCAGCTTCACAAACTATTTCTCTGACCCAACCACCTTTGGCCAATCCCTCCAATTCAATTAGTACTAATGATAATAACACAAAAAAAGTGTGTAATTTATATAATTAATATTATATTCTTATAAGTTGCTATAATTTAACTCACCAACAGTAGGAACCATTAGAGTACATGTGTGTTCTTGAGCGTGTGAGAAAGAATATATCAATTGCTCGAGTTGTGGCAAATAGTCTATAAAACAGTTAGTATCAGGAACTACATAATGTGGTTTAATTTCAATTTCGGTGCAAAATGAAGCTTGTTTCAATATCTCCTGTTAGAAAAACAAATTATAATCAGTAAATGAGCACCAAAAAAATATATATTTATAAATTATTATACCTGCACACGTTTTTGCCTTAATTCTTCATTCCTCTGTTTTTGTTCAAGTTCTTCTTTTCTGCTTAAAAGCTTTTGTATCTCATTTGAAATTGGTTTAACGTTTACATTAGATATTGACTTGTCTTCAGATTGTTTAGATTTTGATTCGTTTTCCTCATCACTCCAACTCTCAAAACAAATATCTTCATCTTCGCTCTATCAGAAAATATATATATATATATATATATGTTTATATATTTATTCATTTAAAAAAAGTAATAAGTATTATATGAAAACCATAATTACATCATCTTTGGGACTTGCTGTTTCAACAACTGAAATATATTCATTTGCTCCAGTATCGGTTTTATGCAGTTTAAACACAGGCGGCTCAGTACCACACAAAAATTCAGTGCCAAAAAACAATATACAATTTACTCTATAAGCAAGCTCTGATAGAACCTAAATGAATAAGTAATTTTCAGATGTATTCATACAAAAAATTATAAATATTTATGATATATTTAGAGTAAGTATTTACTTACTCTATCTGAAGTAGTCTTAATAAATGTAGGTTTCAGTTCATAACCAATTATCGGAGTAAAGCCACTGAACATAGAATCTTCGGGCAATTTAAGCTGTTGTCTCATACTCGGGTCACTTTCATCGGATTCATTCAAAAATAATTTATAATGTTCCTGGAATTTTTCCAAGTTGTTTACTAACGAAGCTAATCGACTCCAACAATCACCAGTTCCACTGAAAATGGTTCATATTAATATATAAGTATTTTTTTTCTATGAATGTATAAAGAGTATTAAAACTTACGAAATTTTATAATCCGAACATGATGGAGGCGGATTCCACACTTTAGAATTACATAACAACCAATCACACCATATCTGAGCAAACATTTTAATTTTAATTTCTTACCAAAAAATATTTTAATATTTTATTAGTTGTACTTGTAAATCATACCTTAATAGGTGGTAACAAAAAATCAATATCACTGCCAATCAAATGTTTTGACGAGGTACCATCATCTTTTACCAACATTTCTTTTAAAAGTTGATTGCATCTGTCAACAATCAAACTAAACATTTGCAACGACATCACTAATGCACATTCGTGTACTGTTGACCAATAACCCTGTTCTACATGTGTTTCTATTTGAAAAATAAAGTATTTAATATATTCAATAATATTCTTTATGTGTAATAAAATAACTATAACTAATCATTTGGTTTACCTTTTGGTCTACTATTTTCAATCGCAAACATATTTAAGGCAAGATATTGTAGAAACCTTATAGTTATGATTGGCAATGGAGAATAAGATAATAATGAACGAAACTCTCTTAACATTTGCAATGCTGTATCTTGAAAACTTTCCATACTAAAAATAAAAAAAATTGTATTACCATTGGTATTAATATTTAAATATATTAAATAAAAACAAATTTTGAAAAAATCCATAGAATGAGTTTTTGAAAAACATATAAAAATAATATTTTAGCTTAAACAAAATATTAAGTTTAAGGCTAAATTATTGTACTATTTTAGTTAATTTAGTTTATATTATTAATTAATAATTTTATTATAAAGAATAAAAAATTAAATCCAAAATAATCTTTTAGGGAATAAAATAGTGATACAAATATGTAAGCCCTTGTAAAAATGTATTTTTAAGACTGGATTTACTGTTTAGTAGTAGAATTACTGTTGTAGGTGTGAAGTTGGGAAGGTAGGATACAGACGGGAATTTAATATATATCTGTAAGCAACGATAAACCATTTCTAACAAAAAAACAATTCTGAGCGGAGTTCAGTTGATAGTATTGCTTTCTCAACAATATATATATCATATTATGGTAAAATTTTAGGTTTTAAACAAATATAAATAAGTATATATTTTACATAATTATGTTTAAAAATACATTTGAATGTATATTATTATTTATATAGTTACCAGTTAATAAATATTATATCCAATGTACCTTCTCGAATGCCAATTAAATATTATTATAATGTTTAACTTGATAGATAAAATGAATACTTGATTTTATTTTATTTTATCTTTAAAATTAAGTAAACTTTTTTTAAGTTCTTAATTACTTACAGAAAACAACAAACAAATAAACTAAAATGATTTTAACATGTAGATACCTTCTAAGAAATATATACAGACAAAATGTTACTTACCCAACTTTAGTAAACAATTTCCCATGCACGTGTAAAAAACTTACAATGAATCTTTTATTGATCTGTAATAAAAATTAAATTTAACATAATTAAACAAAATAAACTATGTATATTATATTTTTTAGTAATGGTCGATGTGAGAGTAAAAGTTTTAAACTTGAGTCTACTATCTTTAAAACCATAATAAATAACAATATGTAACATTACTTAAGGCGAAAAAAATTGAATAATGTTATTTTGTAAAATAATATTGTAAACCAAGTATATTATTATCTTAATGTAATTTCTACAAAGTACAACAATTAAAAATATATGTTTTATCTCATACTTGTGCATATCTCTGATTTGTATTTTAATAATTATAAATATTTACATAACTAATGGTAATAAAAATAAAATAATATTAATATTTACTTCAGACTGAGACAATTTGGATAATTCCTCTTCATCAATATCTTGAGTTGGTTCAGTAGTTGATGTTGTTCTATGAGATCGTTTACCACCATCTGGATGTATCCATATTTCCTTTCTTCTTTTACTATATTTTTCTTTGGATGACATCGAACTCTCTTTTTCCTTAGCTTTTTCGCGTTCTCGTCTTTCACGATCTTCTTGACGTTTTCTGTCTGTCATTTCATACTGTAATAAAAATATAAAAAAATGTAATAATCTACAAAACCATTATTGAATACAAATTTACCTTTCTTCTATATTCTTCAAATAATGTCAATAAGCTATCTTTTGCTGACTGAAAAGGATTTGAAGCCATCAAACTCCTCATATAATAATAAACGGCATCAAGTTTTCTTTTTTCATACACAGCCAGCAAAGCCAACTGATTATAAGGTCTGCCGTTTTTTGGATTTATTTGATTGGCTTTAGTATACCATCTATAGATCACATAGATATATTGAGTTATGATAGTTAATTTATTATTTTAATTCAATCAATACTTACTGTTTGGCTATAACATAATTGGTGCTGTTATTCATGACATCTTTGTATCTCGCCAAGTCCCCTAAAGATATATATAACTTTTGAGATGATATCAAAGCTAGACCAATATTTCCAAGTTTTTTTGTAGACAGACAAGTCAATGATACATAATCATCTAAATTGAAGTTATATTGTTTTTCCAGAAATTTCAAAAGGTCATTCATATATTTCATGCCCTGAAATTATGTATCATTTTAATTAATATTTTTTCATACATTCTAACCATAGGTGTACGCATAGGGCATGGCATATATGCCCAATGATTTTTCAAGAGCTGAAGCTCATTTTTTTTTCCAATTATTAAAAAAAGAACAAAAATCAAGATGACTTCCCCAATGCAACAAATAGATTCAAAAATACTACAAAAAATGTCCAATTTTTGTTTTTATTTGAGCACATATCACAATAAAACCAATACATTCTTCGCTTTGCTCAAAATCTAAAAATGTTTTTGTGAAATATGGCATACTAAGAAATATGAGAAAGTCTTGTTTATAATAAATTTTAACCAGAATTAGAGGACTTATAGCACTTAAAATTTTAAAAAAAGTGCTTGAATAGACTTCATTAAAAGCTCTTTAAGTGCTGAAATAAACACTAAAAAAATTAATATAAAACTATTCAAAAATTTGTTTTTTTATTAACTCAAATAAGCACTTACAAATTTCATATTAAAACTCGTAGCAAATGACATAAATTTCCATAGCACTGTTATATTTAATATCAAGCCAAAAGAATAATCAACTGATATAAGTCTCAAACCCTCACGGGGGTTTATCACCATTTGGTATCCGTTATAGATGCTATTATGTTTTATTTATATTCATTTGAAAAAAAATAATATAATAATAATAAAAAAAAGTGTCAAGCCCTGATAATAAGTAATAAGACACTTAAAATTATAGGTATTATAATAATTTTATTTAATAATATGATGATGTATATCAATATTAAATAAATACCTAATATGAGATTTGAGTATGTTAGTTACATTTTTTATAAATTGGTTTTCTGTAGGGCCATTAATAATAAGTAGAAACTACCTGGTTTTTAGATCTGCGCACCCCTATGATATTAACTACAAAATGTTTATATATAGTTTTTCAATTTACATACTTCTTCTATTAAATTTGTCAATAACATAGTATAATCATTTACTAATTCTTTCTTATCTTCATTTATAAGCTTTTTTAACTGTTCGATAATATTATGATAAAGAATTTTCCAAAAATGGGTTTCAATGTTTTCTCGTTGACAAAACTTCATGTCTGATTTTAAAAGCTCTCTCAACGAATCTTTCAAAAACTCTCTGTAAACACGTACACCAAACATTACAACAAAAATATTAAATTGATAATTAAAATTTCCAATAATAATACATACCTGCACGAATTTATAATCACCCAATTTTGAAGCATATTCGATCCAAAAACCAAAGTTTCCATTATAGAATCGGCTTTTCTTATGTCCAACAATAGAACTGGGTGGTTTGACAAACGATAACTAAGAAAAATAATCAAACACTTTAAAATGGATTTGCTAACAAGCATAATATTGTATTTTTAATTACATTACCTTTCTGTGTATGGGTCATACCAAGCAGGAGGTGGGTTACCGAAATGTGCGCCTGAGTATTGTTGAGTATTGCTAGAGATGACATTTATAGGGTATAGATCCTTGCTAGTATGATATGGTTCTATATTAACAGGCGTGTAACCTGCTCTGGCAATTTGTTGTTTGGTAGATACCACTATAGGTTGTTTGGGGTTATGAGGGTTAAATAACTGTTTGGCTGGACAAGGATGCGGTGCTGTAGTCATTGTTGATTGTTTTAAATAACCACTAAGACTAAGTGATGATACACTATCAGCGTTGACATTCACATTTGGTGGTAGTTTTATAATACCACCAATATTTTCAGATTTTGGTTGTAATATAGATTTTTCACTGTTATTTCTGTAATAAGAAAATGTCAATATTAATATATACATAGGCAGAAACTGCTGTCAATAAAACTAACCTGTGTCTACGATTTTTTGAATGATTCCTTATACGATCATTACTACGATTTCTGTTTGGTTTTTCTTTTCTCCAACTTGCAACATTGCTATTTGAGCTTTCAGGATTATCATTGCTTTTTGAATGCCAGTTAGAATGATTAGTATTAGAATGTTGATCGTGCACAGGTATTGTACTTATCAAATTTCTATCTTTACTGATACTCCTATGTAAAAATTTGTTTTTTAAATTAAGAATAATATTAATAGTTTATTTACTAGGTACTCACTTTCTCTGTTTTCTATCTCTGGATAAACTTTGCGTTTTTTCAACATTTTCTAATCTTTCAACTTCCTTTTTAGTGTCTTCTGCAACTTTGGACATATTTTCAGCTCGTTCCACTTCTTCGGCCCAATTCTATAATTTTTTGAAAAAGCCCAAATTAGAAAAACAAATATTGTATTAGATATTTTATTACAAAAAAAAAATTATGAATAATATGATGAAACTCACAATTGTACCACTAGGAAGTAAAACTGCACTTTCAATAGATTGTTTCATATTAACAGAAGTATTATCTTCGATATCATCCCTAGAATTGTAATCTGTTTTTGATTCTTGATTACTATTGTTGTACATCTTAGTAGTCACATCAAAATCAATTCCTCGTCTACTTGATTCAGTAGAACTGTTGACTACTAGTGGAACTTTTTTTACTTCAGTCTTTGGGGGTAGTTGATTGGAGTTAGTCCTATAAAATGTCTGTTCTTGGTGTCTCTGTGGTTCGTTAAATCGACTTTTACCACTCCTAGGAGGTAACGTTTGACTTCTAGATTGATATAAACCATGTGGTTTATTATGATCATCCTGAGTAACTAGTCCATTTGTGAGGTAAGATTCTACTTCTTCTACAGTGATATGATTTTCTTCGCAGAACTTTTTTCGTAATCGGGGTGGTCGTTTTTCATAGCTCATTAAAATATTACTAGGTATTGTTTTAGCAGGCGCTTTTTTTTCTTCGAGTTTCCTATTATTGGAGGCTACAACTTTATCAGGAATATTGTGCACTGTTATTGTATTAACACTCGCTTTAATTACCATACTGTGTATTATTTCTTGTGGTATTACTTTTTCTGTAACTGGTTTTTCTTCAATTTTTTTAACCACTTTAGGAACACTTACTACTTTAGGTGCTTTGTGTGCTCTCCAATTTTCATCGTCACCTTTAGAGTCATCAGGATTTACAAAATTAACTCGTGGTCGATCTTGCCGTTTCTCATTAGTCCATTCATTTGATGGCTCATAGAATGGTTGTGTTTTCTTTTGTTGTTTACGTCTCAAATTGAATGTACTATAGTTATCAGCAGGGAAGCCGTTCATCACCTTAGATGGACCTCTTGGAAAATTTTCTTTTTTTCTACTTGGATTTTCAAAATGTTTATTTGGAATAAAATCACTTTTTTTTGATGACTCAAGATCACGGCCAAATCCAGTAAATAAAGATCGTTTATCATCCTCATCACCATCTTGGCGGGTATTGCCACTACGTCGTAATGGTCCACTACCAGGTCGATAGATCTCCAAATCTCTTGAGAGTTTGTCCCTTTTACCAAATTTATTATTTGCATCATCGTCTAAATTAACAAAATTAATATGGAAAAATTAACTTTTGTTAATATATGATTTTCATTTTAGCTCACTGAACAATATTACAATAATTAAGCAATGAGTGGTAAATCAAATATGAAAAGCACAATATACATTATACTTTCCCATTGTCGTAGGATGTTGGTATGATAGAAAATTGGGAAAATGTAAGATATTTATACACTGTAGCAACAATAAATCATTCCAATCGGAAAACAATTCTAAACTGAGCTTAGTAAACGTATAAGATTATTATAGTTAATTGTATGTTTTTCCTTGTATTTAAGATATTGAGAAGCCTAAAAATCACCCAAAATACCTATGTATTATTATTAGTTATTAGTTATATTATAGTATCTAGAAAAACTATTCTAAATCTAAAGAAATCTAGATAAAACACTACCAGTGTTTTCCTTCAGACCATAAGCAGGGGGAGGAGTGGTCTAAATGGACATTTAAGTTGGCGAGTGATGCCAGCAGGCGTAGGAAGTGCATCCCTTACATGTGCATATTACCAAATAGGTTTTTTTTTACGTATTTCAACAAATTCAAATATTTTCAAAACCAGAGAAATCCAAAACTATGTTTGAAATTCATGAGTGGCACTATAATATAAACATTTATTCAAATTATTATAAGTAATAATTTATGTGTAACAATTAAAATATTTTTATCGTAATTTATGTTTAATAATTCAAAATTTAAAGACAACATATGATAATTAAATATTTAAACTATAAAAATTGATTAAGTGTTATAATGATTTCTATGAAAACATATTTCTTTTGGAATTATTTAGGTTAATATAATTATCAAGAATCCAATGTACATTGGTCAATAATTATACTGCATGCAACAAAGAAATGTAATATACAGTATATTACAATATATTTATAAAAAAAAAAAAAACTATTCTCTAATAATAATAACAATACTAAGATATATTATACATATACATTGTATTACTATGTATTTATGCCTTATACCAGTGGAGTATTTTCAGGGGAGGTTCCCAGATCTTGAATCACTCTAGAAGAAAAAATATGGTTTAAAAGTCATAAATGACTTGCTAAAAAAGTATAGAAAAAGACAGCATTAATTTACACAAAGTAATTTTTTTATCATGAACCAGTAATTATCTCGGAAAATTTTAAAAGTGAATTTGATATCTATTTTATTTAATTTTATATTTGTGAAATTGTTTAAGCATTACTTTAAAACCATTTTTAATTTTTACCCTTACTTCAGATAACTTAAATAAGAATATACTTTTGTTTTTCAAATGGGAACCCCCACTTTTTGAACAAAGATTCGAATAGAGAATATTTGTCTAGAAATTTTGAAATGGATAATGTAAAAATGTCGATCAAAATGAAGCATTCATTGTGACTCTGGGAAATTTTTAAATTCTACTCAGTTGAAAAACAAAATAATGACGGTAATTTTGGGACAATTCTTTGCTATAGGGCCAAAGGTGATAGTGATCACATCTTAAAAGTTCTGGTATTATTAAGTACATATTATAAAATCACTTATTTTTTAAGAAAATTTTAACCCCCCCCCCCACGAAAAATTTAAAAATATGCCACTGTCTTATACAATAATTAAGTTTTCAATTTAAAATGATTTAGCTACACATTATTCAAATCCAATTATTAAACAGTACACACCGTTTATTAAATACAATAAAACACTAATGTGTACAAAACAAAAATGTTAAATACTAAACGGTGACTAATAAATTTTGATAAGAATTATTAATTTATTGACTGCTATAATTAACTTAATTCTCTCAATTCAATACAAACATGATACACTGATATGACAAAACTGGTATAATAATACCGGAAATTAAAAATTTACTATCACTGCATTTGGAAAAAATGTCTGGGTGGAATACTTATAGTATAAGCTTATGATTATTTTCATCGTATTGTCCATTTACAAACTTGGATTTTTTCTGGAGAAAAAACTGCTATAGAGTGCCATCTACCTTCAATTTCAGTTACTGTGCATTCACTGTTGATTAGGTACCTAATAATGCTGTAAAACTTACCTCCGTTTGGATAGCAAGCTTATTAAAAGAAAAGCCAATTATTTTTTTTATTTTGTTTTACACAAAAAAATTGGTAATAAATAATAGTTTAAAAAATAAGTAGGAAGGTACCTAACAAAAATCACTTTGGTTTGTATTAAAAGTAACCACCATGTAAATTGAAAAAATTAAACTTCAGGAAAAAAAAACAAGATAATAGAAAATGCAACAATAGTAGAATAATATAATTTATATTTTGGGAAACAATTATATAGGTTAAAGTAAAACTTAGATTTTACTTTTAAAATTAAAATTATGATCATTAATTTGTATGAACTGTGTGTGTACCTAATTATTAGAAAAACGGAAGATAACTATATTGCCTATATCAGATTAGATGTTATCTTGTATGTTATTAAAACTTTTATATGAATTTTATACAATTAAATCAATAATAGGAACTTAATAAAACATGATTTTTAATACCTTAACACATATGTGTAATCGTTTTATAAAACAATTTTCTAAAAATATTAAAACTAAGAATACCTATCTGAATATAAGAAAAACAGATTAATTTTTAACCTGGTTAAATCAATCAACAAAATTCATATATTTGAAATAAAAGTACATAATCAAGCTTTCTGAAAACAAACTTGATAAGAACTTGATAATTGTACAATTTAAATTAATATTGATTTTGGTAAAATATTAGGTAAATAATTATATACGTAGATATATTATTTTTAAATAAACATAGGTACCTATGCATAATAATTACTAGAAAAAATAGTTATAAAGTGAGTTTTAAGTTTTATTTAATAATGTAATAAAATTAGGTATTTACATACCTATTTTAATAATTAACTTAATTTTCAAAATGTCTATATTAAAATTATATCATTTTTGTAAATAAAGAGAACTCGAGAACCAGAGTACCAAAAATAAATATGACTCATTTGGGTATTTATTAAGACGAATGAGAATAGTATAGTTTAACTGTCATTTTATGTTAAATAAATACCTACATAACATGCATCACTACGATAGTATCCAAAATAAATTATTAAAAGGGCGATTCGATGTTATTTTTTTATTAAAAAACCTTGCCTAGGCTAAAATAAATATTCAATATCAATGCTTGTGTTAAAAAGATAAATATTATTACAAAAACATGTTCAAGCACTTAAAAGAAAATAATTTCACACGACAAATACAATACAAAGGAGTTAGTCCAAAGGATGTATATTCGTCGGTTTTACTCGTATTTTGGCCAGTTTTAAACGGCGTAGGTTACGTGAGCACACATTTTTTATAGAGTATTTATTGCGATTTTTCGTAAGGCAAATGCGTTACCAATTATTCGTACGTACCTATAGACAGACGTGACAGGTCTTCATCAAGTTTCGCCATAATCTGTTACGATAACCTCATAACGTCTGTCAAAGATCGTCGTTGAAAATAATTACGGACCAAAAAATACAATTTATTGGCAGCCAGAAAAATAAAAATACAATATTAAACTGACTTATTTTTTTACGTTGTTTGCGCATAAACAAAAACAAATGAACATGGCTTATCAAATGTGTAGCGCGTGTGTTATCATAGGCCGTGGAAAAGCGTAAATGACGCAGTGTGACCGGCCGGAGGAGAAAATTACTGGTCGGCCGACGAACACTGTCCGTGACATTGCCGCCTTATTTCAGTAAATTCAATAATTTAAAAATTGTGTTCAATTGTTACTGGCTTAAAACAATTACTTTCGGAATTACTGTTGGCCGTGTAAATAAACGTATCACGCTGTTGCTTAATCCACTAGGCTGAAAAAAACGACCGGAGAGGAGTTTTATACACGTAGTAGCCATTCGTCCCGGATTTCCCGGTACGTAACCCGGTTAGAATCTCATGTGCCGGCGTCCCGACAAAGTTTCGACATAACCTAATCGCAAATTATTTTAACAATATATTTTTATAACGAATGCGGAACATGAGAACGAAATCGCTTTCTAAATTTAGGCAACCTAATAGTGCCTTTATTTGAATTTTCAGCCAGGAAATATCCGTAATATGATTTTTGAAATGTTTAGAACCGCGATTACGAAAGATAAAATTTGTTTATTTATTCGAGCTACGCACTTGTTATGGGCACATTGCTATTGTATACAGTACAGTAGTATAAGCCCTTTGGATTGGATCATTAGAGTGTATTATTGTAGTCCATCGATAACGTAGGGTGGCCATTCGTCCCGGATTTCCCGGGACATTACCGGTTTAGGAACCCATGTCCCGGCGTCCCAGACAAAGTTCTCGGGACACCGATTTCTACCGGGTTTGGACTTTTGCATTGTAATGTCCCGGAAATTAAAATTATTTTTAAATTGGTATTTCTTTTGCCTACTGAAAATGATTTTTTGTTAGCCGCCCGTGAAGCTACTTTTGTGTATCATACAGTAATTCACAATTACAGTTTTCGTTCTATGTCTTGTACATCGGAATTGATTCGTCAATGTTTAAACGGCAGCAAATTCACGTGTGCAAAAATAAAAACCAGGGAAATAGTTGTCAATGTTATTTGTCCGTACATAGTTGATAATACTTTAAAAGAACTATCTTTTGCGAATTATGTATCTGTTTNCTGACGATTTCAATGTACAGTGTACAACTTGCCATGGAACTTTTTCAATAAGTCATGATGGACAATCGGACATAAACGATCACCTCAAAATGCAAAAACATAAGTTAGCTACAATATCATCGGTCCAATCTGGTAAAGTTTCCAACTATTTTTCTGCTTTGGTTCCTACTGAAAATAACTTTTTGTTAGCCGCCCGTGAAGCTACTTTTGTGTATTATACAGTAATTCATAATCACAGTTTTCGTTCTATGTCTTGTACATCGGAATTGATTCGTCAATGTTTAAACGACAAAAAATTCACGTGTGCAAAAACAAAAATCAGGGAAATAGTTGTCAATGTTATTTGCCCGTACATAGTTGATAATACTTTAAAAGAACTATCTTTTGCGAATTATGTATCTGTTTTAGTTGACGGTTCCAACCACAAAGCAATTAAACTAGTACCTGTTGTAGTTCGTTATTTTTTGCCTCATGTTGGCGTAAAAAACAAAATACTAGAGTTCTCAAATTTACCCGGTGAAACGTCTGATNTCTTTTGCGAATTATGTATCTGTTTTAGTTGACGGTTCCAACCACAAAGCAATTAAACTAGTACCTGTTGTAGTCCGTTATTTTTTACTTCATGTTGGTGTAAAAAACAAAATACTAGGGTTCTCAAATTTACCCGGTGAAACATCTGATTTAATTAATTCTAAAATTATTGACGTTCTTACTAAATTCGGATTAAAACGAAAAATTGTTGCACTGTCAGCTGATAATAAAAACACTAATTTTGGTGGATTAAATAGAAAAGGAAAAGATAACATGCACCCAAAACTTCAGACAGAATTAAAAAAAGATATACTTGGATTAGGTTGCAACGCTCATATCTTACATAACGCTGTACAGATCGCGTCAGATAATTNCACTATCGGCTGATACTACAAACACTAATTTTGGTGGATTAAATAGAAAAGGAAAAGATAACGTGCACACAAAACTTCAGATAGAATTAAAAAAAGATATACTTGGATAAGGTTGCAACGCTCATATCTTACATAACGCTGTACAGATCGCGTCAGATAATTTACCTATTGACGCTGAAGCTATTACAGTTAAACTTTTTGGATATTTCCACATTTATGCGATGCGGGTAGAAAAATTAAAAGAATTTTGCGATTTTGCTAATATCCAATACCGTGATATTTTATCACATGCCAAAACTAGATGGCTATCGCTGTCTCCTGCAATTGACAGAATTATTTTAATGTTTGATGGCTTAAAGTCGTATTTTCTTTCACAAGATTCGAGTCCTAAGATATTGGTTGACTTTTTTCAAAACGTCATTGCTCTATTATGTATTAAATTTATACAAAGTATGCTTAAACTGTTCAATAACTATATTCAAAAAATTGAAGGGGAAAAAATGTCGGCATTTGAATTAATTGAAATATTAAACAGTTTATTAAATAACTTAAAAAACAGAAAGAATGAACATTTTATTAATACTGAAATGGAGATAATAATTGATTCTATTGAAGAAGAGAGTTATTTAGTTAAAAAAGAATTTGATATAAATTGTCAAAAGTTTTACGATTTATGTATATCATATATTCAAAAGTGGACATTACCTAACCAGGCACTGATGGTTGAATTAAATTGGTTGAACTTAACAAACAAAAATACAGTGACATGGAATAATGCTAAAAATACAATAAAGATGATATCAAAATATGTTAAAGTTAATGAAGATGAATACTTTGATGAGTTTATGGCTTTTATAAACATTTTTCAAGACAAATTTAATGACTGGACAAAAAATGTTATTTCAGTAGAACAAAAATGGGTACAAATATTTAATATATTTAAAGAAAAAGATGTAAATGTATCAAATCTTGCAATGGTTGTAGAGTTTGCATTTTGTTTACCTGGGTCAAACGCGTCAATAGAGCGAGTATTTTCTTTAATGACAACTACTTGGACTGAAGTTCGAAATCAAATGGATACTAAAACAATAGAATGTTGTCTGATAACAAAAACATATGGCTTGAGTTGCATTGAATTTTACAATGAAATAATAAAAAATCCTACATTTCTGAAGAAAATACACAGCACTGAAAAATATAAGGTCTCCTTGGACGACAAAAATAAAGAAAAATAATAAATCAGTAAATTCTACCTAGATTAGTATATTTATCTCAACGACTGGAAATTGTATTATTATTTTTATTNTTAAGGTACGGTTTCCCTTGCGCGATCGCGAACGCGAACCGCGAACGCGATCCGATCTAAGATCGCGCATCATTATCGCGCGACTACTGATACAATGTAAATTAAATACAGTTGGTTTTCCTTGCGCGATCGCGGTCGGCGATCTAAATTCGATCGCGGCGCGATTAATTTGTTATTTTGAAAGAAAATTATGATATGAGTATATGACATTCATTTATGATTGACTGCTGGTTGACGTTGGTCGTGTCTTTCAACAATGAGTGCTCCAATGACCAAATTTAGCAAAGTAGAAGATGAAGTTATTGGTTTCCTTATAAAAAAAAGTCGGATTTAAGGCTAGGTCGTCTCTTATTAAATTTAAAATAAAATCAAACTGATTACGATTTATTCTAAAAAATTCTCGAAATTTGATTTCATTATTTTTCAAATGACCGTTGATTAGTATTTCATAATAACCTTCCGTACTTCTCTTTGTAAATAATTGATCATGGCCTTTTCTTTTTTCTTCTGACAAATATAAGAGCAAAACGTCATCATCATTTTCTTCTTCAAAAAGAATTTTCAATATATTTACGTCGTCAGATGTATCCATTATAATTCAAAAATTCACGGTATGTTCGTTTATACCGTTCACTAGAGTACTTCACACATCAAAATATTAAGTACGACTGAATGATGAAACATAAATTACTCTCGATCGTGACGTAAAATCGTTCAGAATAAACCAAGACGATGCGAACGTTATCTTCTAGTTCGTCGATTGCGTTCGCGACCGCGCAAGGGAAACCGTACCTATACGGCACCCGCGAGAGGGTCGCGCGGTCAGTCGAGCTATCACTTTTAAAACTGCACGTCGTCCCGGCGGCTATCATAATATACTACTCTGTAATTATATAGTTCGACTCGTATTAAAATTATATTGGTTACCGAAAATCCTTAGCACTGTTTTGTTGTACTTTCTGCTAAAAAAATTGCATCCTCGCACCACCGGAACGAATGAAACGACCCGTACGAGCACGACGACTCGCACGGGCGCAACAACCGGTGGCTGCGGCGTCGCGGTCATAATTTTGATTGAAGAAACGCCCGGTGAATGACAACTAATGTATCTAATGTGTACGTCTACTCGAGGTGATTAGTATTTCCATTTGCAAACATTGAAACTACTTCACTTCGTTCGTCGCGAGGACCATTTTATACGGGGCGGTGTACGAGTCACTGTCGTCGAATTGTCACGGGCGTTTGTGTGCCGTTGTCAACAACGCACGCGCCGTCCGTAGTGGGCAGGCATCGTGTTCGACTTTTGTGTTCCACTCTTCTACATGTCCGTAGCCGTCGTCGCCGTCGCCGTGTCGCCGGAGCAGTTGTTGCCGTCGTGATAAACTGTTACGCCGACGCCGACCCGCGCCGTGATATTCACCATGCGGATAACATTGTAATATAACTCTACTACTATTGAACATTATTATTATTATTATTATTTTTTTTTTCTACGCAGTATCGACAGATATGCGGAGTACAAGACGTTGCCGTTATTAATATTATTACTATGAGTATTGACGTAAACTATTATTTTGACATCGGTTGTGATATTAACTATTTGGAGCGGTGATGCTGCGATACTCTTATCCAATGAATTTATTATTATTATTATGGTATTACTATTTTCTGCAACAATACGTAACTCCTCTATGTACCGACTAGACAAGTTTGTTGCCGGAGCAAGAAAATAGGTAAAACAATTGAGGAGCTAAAAATACATAGTGACATTTATGTATTAAAACTACGCTCAGAATATAAATAAGAGCTGATACTGCTAAATGTTTATGAATACGTCACTATTGTAGATGACAAGTTGAAAAGGTAGGGTGCATTAAGTTTTTTAGTTGATATATATTATATATGAAACGATAAATGGGAAATAAAACTGGAAAGTGCCGAAATGCCTATAAATGACTAAAAAAGGACAAAATATTTTTAAATTTGCCCACGTCAAAAAAGGTTATACAAATATCAAGTTTGCGAATAACAAAAAGAAACAAAATCGAAATAATTAAACGTTAACTTTCAGAAGTTTTTCCTGTTTTCCTTAATTTTTAAGAAAACTACTCAATCCGTAAACAAGTTATCATTTTATTTCAGAAAACATATATATATATTTATTTTTTCTGATATTGGACCCTTGCATCAAGCCAGAAATTTACTTTTTTTAATTTATGGGTTTTTTTATTTCATATTCATTCACTTCACACGGTTATTAAGTTTTATTATTAACTAATATTTTATTAGTTACCTTCAGATTATAGACCTTCTGACGCAATCATGATTTTTTATTTTTTTTATGTATAAATAAATAAATAAATTGTTCTGTAGCATATATTTATAACGCATAAATACATACGCTTATATAGTAGAATTATCTTTCTGATCAATAAACGCCAATTTTTATCAAAAGTTGCGAATTTCCGATCAAATCGGTTTATTCAAAATGATTTTTATTCACTTGATAAATGCCTAACCAGTACGGTACAGTACAGTATATAATGTAATCACCAATTCATAATGTTATACGATGTTTACTGATTGTACTGATACTGGTCGTGTGTCTGCAGAGAAAATCCAGGGGTGGGGCGAAATTATATTTTGCAAAACGGACAAACACATATTATACAACTATGCATAATTATTACCCAAATTATATTTTATCAGACTATAATTTGCAAGTGAATGAAATATTGAATTTGAATATAATGCAATATCTGAGAAAAATATGGTTTGATAATAACATAATATGTATAACATGATTAATATAATAACATTATATTTACAAACGAAAAATTCCGCATATAATTATTATAATAATATATTATTTACGCACGTCCATTTTACAAATTAAAATTAAAATTATGCCTATTGTAGACAAAACGAAAAAAAATTATGTATATCTATAATATATAAGGAGCCCAAATCGTGTATACCTGACGACGAGTAGTTTTAGTATCCACGAGTGTTTCTAAATATTTACGTATTCGTAGTTATATGCATACCATTCGACACAACAAGTCTAGTTATTTTTTCAACATAATTACAATATAATTTATCATATTTCTAACTGTTTATTCGACCGTTTTTACACACCCTTGCATCCTACAAATGACGCCCATGGTTATAACATATTATTAATTGATTAATGTATTAATTATTGATAATACCTACAATATCCAAAAAACCAATTTTAGTATATTATCTGATGCCGGGTTGCATCAAATATTTACACAGTGATAAACTCGTAGTTAAAATAAATTCTAATGCAGTTTTAAATTTCTAGTTGATAAAAATGTACTTTATCAAGAGTTAAATTTCATGCCCATTTATTACCGTATAGAATTGTATGTATAGGTAGTTAAATTTCGCTATCAATGTGATAATGGAAAACATTAGAATATAATATTTTTATTATTATAATTTATTATTCAAGATGTTGAGTGGAACGAGGAATGTATTGATTGTATAATTAAGTTCATTTATTTTTTTTATTTTTTCATGTGAAAACTTTTTCTACTAGACCACATAATCCGATTATCAAGTATAGCACATTTTCTGAAAGAAACTTTTCTCTAGTGGTACTTTAGAGGGGTCATTTTTCTAAATTCTCATTAATATTCGACATAATGAGGAAAAACTCGATCTTTAGGTTAAAAAAAGATTGAAAGATTAAAAATAAGGTTGTCATTTGCCTCAGAATCGTTTTTTCGTTATCAATGGTTTATATTCGGTGTAAATAATAATAAGTTTACGACATCACTGGTTTGTAAAAGTACGTCATAGAATAATTAAAATACAATGAGTAGTGCGTCAACGGATATTACGTTGACCTTGGCAGTTTGCATGATGTTAAATTATATATGCTATAGGTAGCAATAAATCACTTCTACAATTTTAATTCTGAAAAAATACTATTAAGCAGATGAAGAAAACAAAAAAATTCAACACTTTTTTAATTTAATTTAATTTAATTACCTACCGTCATTACGATTATTTACTATTTATCAACATCGACGTACAATAAATACAATAAATGGCGAAAGTTGAACGTGCAAAATATTCATCCAGTGCCTTTGTTCGGCAATGTATTCAAAATGATTATGGGCTTGGAAGATCAAATAATCGCGTTCGGTGTAGAATTTACGGCGATGGAGTTTTGAGCAACGGGGTTTAGCGAACACGAATATTGCTATAAAAATAAACAGGATGATTCACTAAGCGTGCTTACCCCGTTATTTGGTTAAATTTTGCATTTATTGAAATTCTGATTTTTGGAAATTTTAACTACAATTAAAAAGTTAAAAATGTAATTTTTCGGGGTTATTTTTTTCAATCCTCCCTCTTTTATTTCCACCCGGCGTGTTTTTTTAATAACTAAATGTTTTAGGCATTATAAATTGGCTAAGGAAACTAATAGCGAGCTTTGGTTTGGGTGTGGTGGATTTTTTATTTTTTCGAAGTTGATAACAGGCCGCTTTGATACTACAATGCAACATTATTATGTATGTGGCACGAATCTGCCGGAATGTAATAAAAGTTCGGCGGTAGACAAATATCGGATTTAGACGACCTATCTAAATCTTCTCGCAGATCTAAAACGTATCTGGTAAAATTCAATATAGATAGATAGATACGGTTATAGACGTGGTTTGTANACGAAGTAGTTTTTATTTTTACAAAGATGTGGTTTTTTTTCTTGGAAAACATTTTTGCAGATAGTAAAAGAATTCAGATTTTTTTTAAACAGTACCTTCCCTTAAAGATACGTGATTTCCGGCCGATAGTTGTCTTATTTGATACGATTTATTAATATTTGTAACAGTTCACTCCTAGGTACTTTTTTTAAATTTCAGTGTTACCTAGGCAATAAGGGAAAACAGCGCTTCTAGTACACTGCAACATTCAATATCATTTTCCGTTCGTAATGATTTATTAATTTATAAAAAGATTTATCGGTGTATACAGCAATGTAGTATGTAGTATGCGAGTACCTATTATGGTACTCATGGCGTGTGGGAACAATTCTGTTAAAATAATACGGCAGTCAACTTGTACAACTAAATTACCCAATATATACTACCTTCGGAACTATACCCATCTGTACAACAATAGCCTATCCACAGAGCGAATTTTAAAGTCTAGGTTTTTTTTTTTTAATTAGCTTAAATTAAATATGGTTGAGTTATAAATAATATATACTAGTGCATACAAATAAATATGTAGAACTATGCATTTATAAATATATTTGCATAGTATTAAAATATTAATATAGTTTGCTATTATCACTCGTACAATAACACAATTTTAAACCGATGATAATAATGATGTTATACGTAATAATTTTCGAATATTTATCGAATTTTNTCTTGTAGTTCCAGAAGTCTTTTCTATTTCTGTAATGTACCGTGTATACTTGTTTGCGTACTAGCCTAACTATGTTTTAAATTAAAATGACGTACGATGTCATGTCATTGGTATTATCATTCGTTTTAAATTATTACCTGAGTAAGGCTCTGCAGGAACCGAATGAGTACGAGTACGGGCCAATCGAACGTCACTACCAACGTCGGTGTAATCAACGCGAGCAAAACGGTCAGGATCATGCTCATCGCCAACAGCATTTGATTGTTGTACCGACGGCCGATCATGGCGGCCGGTAGATTCATTAAAAAGTAGCCCCAGAAAAACACGCTCAAGATCAGACTCTTCGTGTGTCGTCCAACTGAATATCTTATATAACAGAAGAAAGCATTAGTCGAACATATTATAATATACCTAAGATAAGGGCTTTTATTTATAAATTAAAATAAGTTTACGTCAAAAAAACTGTAGATCTGACCGAAAACACTTATAAAAAGGTTTGTGCACGAGAGTTGGAACAAAACTGAGAAAGGAAAAAAGATTCAAACGCATTTGAAACGCAGAATTGTAGGGAAAACCATCGAAAATTCCTATTTCAAAAAATGTTGGGTTTCGGCACATCTAACGGAAAACAGTGCATGGTGGATATCAAGGATAATATTGAAGGAAAGCGGAGATAAACTGAAAACGTTATGTTTCAAAATGATAAATACCATGACGGACGTCGGATACGTCAAATATTAGCTCGAGGCGCTCGGGTTATTTAGACAATAGTATCATCCATGGTCTTTTTTAAAATTTTAGAAACTTTGATGTTTTTTTCATTTTGGAACAAAATACGTAATTGGTAAATTGCTTCGATCGATCCCTCAAGCAAATTCACAGAATCTAGAAATATTTTCAAAATTCCTATTGGAGTACATATCGAGCCACATCGTGGGAATTAGAAATGTATGTTTTCAAAAAAAAAAAAACCGCCAACGTAAAAATTTGTAAAACGGTCCTGAAGCATAATGGTCCATAATCAATTTTTGACACACTTCATAGAAAGAAAACGATCTTTCACAAGTGGCTATGTTTATGGTTATGCGAATACTTATTGCCACTTGTAACATCTTATAAAGATAGGGGTGGTACTATCTAAAACCGTATTATCACCAATACCACGACGGACGTCGGACGCGTCAAATATTAGCTCGAGGCACTCGGGTTATTTAGACCAGCGGTTCCTAACCAATGGGCCGCGAACAGCATTGTACTGGGCCGCGAGCCATAGGTGTAATATTAAATATTGTAATATATTTAAAATAATATTATGATATATTTTTTGTTATATTTCTGATCATAATAATATTATTTAATCAATTTTAACTATAGTGTACAATAAGTGTACAATTAACGATACGATATCGAACGTTTGAATGTAGTTTTATCTTATGTAGTTCGTTGACTATTAATAGGTTCCTGTTATTTGCCATTTTTATCGTATGTATCGTGCACGGGTTGCACGATAAACTTAATAGGTGTTTCGATTTCGTAAATCGGTAATCCAGTTATTTCGCGACAGTGGTTGTGTGAAAATGTGAAAATAGCTGTTATTACTGTTTTAAAACAAAGTAAATATTTTTTACTGTAACTGGATGAAAATACAGACGTTGCTGGCCAAGCCGGCAATGCCGTTTTGCCAGTCTTTGCCGAACAAAAACAACTGGCGAAGAAATTTTTAAATCTGTTGAATGAAAACTCGGTGTCTACTGTCCAGTGTCAATTACAAACATTAACTGCTATGCACTTTTACACCAGTTGAGATTCCGTAGGATCACGGGTGAAATAATCTACGGTGCACGTTTGAAAACCCGTACACGATTACAGTCAGTTCAGAAAACAGGAACCAAAACGAATATTATATTGAAGTATGATTATATTTGTATTCGTTTTGTATAGGATGTTCTTACATAGGAACCTACAACAAATTAGGGGATCATGTTTGTTCTCGATACATTATGTAATATTATTTATGAACCGAAGGCAAACCGTGTCGATCGGTATTTTTCACGGAGTATTTCCGGGGAGATACGCCGCCCGCCGGACGAACTTAATATTATTCAACAGGAATAATCAGTTCCCGACGCGCGGTATTCTCCACCGGCGGGCCGCACGGACGCGTCGGCGCAACCGACGACAGTCGGACACTATCTATTAGGGTTGAAAATGTACTCGGTTTTCTTTGAACCGTCGGTAAGTCAAAAACACTCGGTTGTTGTTTTGTGAACCGGCCCGGTGCCGTCGCTACCGGCGGAAAACTGTCGGGCTATCGAGTACACGGTCCGTCCCGTTGGTAACATCTGTTCGGCGGAAAAGTTGCTCGGCCGTTTTTTTGAACCGTCCGGTCAAACACGTGCGGTTGTTTTTTGAACTTTCGATTGTCGAAAACAGTCGATCGGAGTCGATTCCGCCCGTCGATCACTGCGACGCGCCACCGTGCCCCCCCCCCTTCCCCATGCGGTCGTGTCATGTGTCATGTCGTGTCACGGACGTGAGTCATCGCGGATTCGGCAACAACAATGGTGCATTTTAGCCGGCGCGGCAAAGTGTCGGTCGCGGCCGAACTAGTTTCCTCCCCAGATCCGCGCCCGCGCGTAGTCATCTGCGGCGGCGGTGGTGGTACCGGCGGGCGTCCACGCTCTCCTCCTGGTCTTTCCCGGCGAACTCCGTTAGTTTCGCTCGGGACCGCGAAACGCTCGACTACCGGCAGTGTTGTTTCCTCGGTACGGTTTTCCGCCGTACCCATTCATTCCTGAGGCACAACGCGTACGGACGGCGTACCGACGGTAATTTTGTCGTTTGGCCGCTGGCACACCGAGCTAAGTAAGTACTACGCACGCGTCTGGATTTCCCGACAATCTAGGTACCTACTCGTCCGGTGGTTTTTGTTTAATTTTTTTTCGTCACACAATATTGCGCGTTTGCGCGACCGTCCTCTGCGATTATATTTCCGTATCTTTCGATGCGTGCGTCGCCAGATATTTTTCCTGCTTAATTTTTACCCGTAATCGTCCGTGGCTCGGCAACGAACGGCGCCCGGCCTCTGTCCCGGTCGGGTACGCCCAAAGCGGTCCCGCCAAACCGGCGTCCGGTTGCTGCCCGTGATGTACCTGCGCGGCACGTTATATTCGTACGTGCCGTCCGGTGGCGCGTGCCCAGAGAGATGTTAAGGGTTAAATGTGTCCCCCACCCCCATTTAGGTATTTCGTTTACGAACGCAATGGCCAATATTAGTTAACAATTTTTCCGCTGATTATTTAATTGTTTTAAATTTGTTAAATTATTTTTATTTTATCACAAGTCGTTGCGCCAATATGATCCCGTGTATTTTGTTCAACTGGCTGTTGGATTCTATCGTTTTAAGTTCGATTGCCGTTATCACGTTAATTTACTATTTCGCAACATCGACGTACAAACAGTTGAAGAAGTTGAATGTCCCCCACACACCTCCAGTGCCTTTATTCGGCAATGTATTAAAAATGGTAGCAGGCTTGGAAAGCAAAACTGACACATACGGTAGAATTTACAGACAACATCCCGATGCAAAAATCTGCGGTTTTTATGAAATGAGAACGCCGTTTCTGATGATAAGGGATCCAGAAATAATTCAAGCGATAATGATCAAGGACTTTAATTATTTTATCAACCGGGGTTTGCAATTTGATCCGTCAATAAATTTATTAGCCAGAAGTCTGTTCTTTGCGAACGGACAAAAATGGAAAATCATGAAACAAAAACTGAACCCGGGATTCACGTCGGTTAAACTCAAAGGTATGCTACATAATATCAAAGCATGCAGCGACCGGTTAGTAAAATTTATTGAAGATAATATAAACAATACGACCGGAATTGAAGTGTCTAAAATCACTGGTAATTTTTCTACCGATGTCATTGGAACTTGTGCATTTGGTTTAGAATTAGATACCATCAATAACGATTCAGAATTTCGAAAAAACATTAAGAAAATATTCGGGCTTAATACTAAATCGTTTTGCATATTGCTGTTGGGAACGATCTTCCCGAACGTGGTCAAGTACTTTAAACTTCATGTAATTCCGTTGGAGGCTACTAATTATTTTCATTCGGTGTTCAACGAACTTATCGAACACAGAACTACAAACGACGTGGTGAGAAATGACATAGCACAAGAGCTTATAAAAGCAAAAAGAGAACTGGTATTGGACTCTACCGGTATTGGTTAGTATACAAATTTCAAACAATTAATTGTTTTACTGTGTACAATACAATAATAATGATTGAATTCATTTTATTCAAGCAAGTCATAAAAATCTATTTTTCTTAACTCATAATTATTTACTGTTACGGTTATATTTTAAAGTTTAAAACTTATTATTATTTTTTAGTAGTTTTGGAAAGTTCTACTTATTTGTGCTTAGCCAATTTGTTATAGATTTAGATAATTTTTTAAGATACTATACATTATAAAATGTAAACCACCAAAAACTGCATTTTTGCAACTGTAAATACTTCAATTTTATAGCGATTTGCTAATATTTCGTAAAAAATACACTGAAAATTATCATTCAATATATATATATGAATAAATGAGAATAAATGAAAACATTACATTTTTTCAAAAGTGAAATGGATGTAACTTAATACATGTTGAGTTAAAAAAATGCAATTTTGTGGAAATAGCTCGATTAGTTGAATAACTATTCAAATCTATAGGAAATGTTTAAAAAGTACAGTAAATGCCGAATCTCAAGGGGAACATGAATAAGTTTAAGACATCAAAAAATTGAAAACGTCAGGTTTTCTTACAATTTGTAAACAAATTTAAAAAATTCGGAAATTATGTGAGTGCTCAAAATGCTACATACATATTATCAATGAACAATACAATTTAAATTTAAAAAATTAATTTTTATTAAGAAAATCTGTCATGAGATTTTGTTTTTTATTACTTGTATCTTCAACGATGCCTTTCAAATTGGAAAATTGCAGAAAAAGCGCCGTCTTCCATATTTGTGTTGTTAAATTTCTTAATGTTTTTAAGCGTGTTTAGCTTATTGAATTGTAACTGCAAGGACTTCCTCCATTTTTTATAGTTTACTTTCACTCTTCCTGAATTTTTACATAATTTTGTATTCTTACTGTAATAATATAGCAACAAGGGGATTTAAATTTTCAATATAGTTTCAGATAACGAAAAATTCGAAATAGCGACGTTCGACATAATAATAATTTACTATATAACTGTATAAGTCATATCGCAATTGCTCTTCATGTAATGTTAAACATTTTAAATTTATCCTTAAATGTGTATTTCAGTAGATAATCCTTCGTATAACCTCTCGAAAACCGAAAGTAAATCTAAACAAAAAATAATCAATTTGTTATTTTTTTTTTCAAGAGAAATTTACTGATTCGGACATAATTAGCAATGCAATTTTCATTTTAACTGGTGGTTCAGAACCTGTTGCTGCCACATTAGCGTTTTGTTTTTACGAGTTGGCCCTGAACAGGGATATACAAAACAAAATACGGGAAGAGATAACTTCAACAAATGAAAAATTTGGCGGACAGTTTACCAATGAACTTTGTATGAATCTCCCTTATACTGATATGGTTTTAAATGGTAATGATTATATACCGACATTATCTAATACAATTTTAATTTTAAATATTAGAGTGCATTTGAGGGATGTATTGATTAAATAATTCCATTTTATTTGCTAATAGCGTCAAATAAAATTAGAATCGTGTAATAGTACAATAGATATACGTATATACAAAGTATTTGATTTACTTTCATTAAAACTCAATTTAAATAAATTTTTCAGAAACTCATCGTAAATATTCCGTTGTTGTGAATGTAATTAGAGAAACTACACAGACCTACAAGGTACCTGGCATGGATTCATTTATAATTGAAAAGGGACAAAAAATTGTAATACCCATGTCTAGTATACATCATGATCCAAAATATTATCCTAATCCAAAAACGTTTGATCCGGAACGATTTACGAAGGAAGAAATTTCTAAACGACCTAATGGTACTTTCTTCCCGTTTGGTGAAGGACCTCGTCACTGTATCGGTATGTACACCTATATTTTGTTTAAAATAAAATCAAATAATAAATGTATATTTTTATATATTTTCAGGAAAACGGTTTGCTGAATGGGAACTAAAACTGGTTCTATCAATAGTATTGACAAAATTTGAAATTTTTCCTTGTCCAAAGACGGAAATTCCTCTTAAATTTAATAAAACATCACCAGTTTTGGTTCAAGCGAAAAATGGTATTTGGTTAAATTTTAAGCCAATTGTTGCATAATTCTTATTATTATTGTTATTCACTATTCATCGCTGCAGTATTCCTTGGTTTTCTAAGTATACTTGTAGTTTATTTAACATGTGTTACATTTACCGACAGTCTTTGGAAATCGGAAAAATTAAAATAAATAATATTTGTATAAGTTAACAGTTTCCATGACTTAGCAAGTATATACAAGTGTTAAATATTTGGCAAACATGTAAAACATAGCAATTTGTCTTAAATTGTATAATGTAATCAATAAATATAGCATTATATAATTCCTATTGATTTAGTAATTTGCAGTACAATACATTATTTCTACTACAAACAGTAAAATTATACCAAATAAAATGTATTATATATTATTGTATATGTACAATATATATAATACATTTTATGTATTTACTTTTTAGATTAACAGCAGCAAATATAATACAACTATTAAAAAATAAGTAAAGCTATAAAAATAAATACAAAAAATAATTTTCGGAAGTCGGGTTTAAACTTGCGATCTCCTGTATGACAAAGGTAAGTACTACGTACCACCACTAAAATATGACAGACATAATGTAAATAATAATTGTCATTATTGAGTAATTTAACATATACATAAAACATATAATATCAGAATTTCAAAAAGCTATAATTTCGAAACTAAGTCAGTCCGCTCAAATCTGACTTCACCATCGTACTTAAAACAGCAATGTACAAAATATGTTCAAAACAAAAACCAAAAGGATTTAAAAACGGGACAGTTGTAGGTGAGAAGTTCGGAAGGTAGTAGGGGGAATTTAATTTATATCTGTAATCAACGATAAACCATTACTAACGAAAAAATGATTTTGAGCCAATTTGAGTTGATAGTGTTGCTTTATCAAATATATATAGGCCATATTATGATAAAATAATTGACCTATTAAACTATATTAACTAGATAAAACTATCTTTTTCGATTAAACAATTACAACGACAAGTATTTAAGGCTAAAAAATGCAATTTTCGACGGTTTAAAATAATCTTATCTTTGTAAATACTTAATATAAAGCTAAATGGATAGGTCATTCCCAAAATAACGTTGTTATATTTATTTTTTCATAATAAGTTAATTAACGTTAAACGGACTAATTTTCCTAAAATAAAATCGATTTTTCTACAGTATAATATTATGTACAAAAATAATTACAGTGGTATCCTCTTAATCCCAAAAAAGCCACAATAAAAAAAAGTAGTTAACAAAATGAAATATTTTAATTTCTCCAGAAACCAAAATAAAAAAATTGGGAGAGTAAATAACAAGTAGACATAATGACAAATTCAAACCTGTTTTTAGAATTCTTTTCGCTTCTCTAGATCAATATGTTTGAATAGAACCCGTCTAAATTCCTATGTTGTATGTGTGTTAGACAAAGATAGAAAATTACTAATTCCAAATTCAAATCCTCTTATTTGGATGTAAATTTTAACATGTTTACAAAATAACTGGTTTGTAAAATTACGTCACAGAATAATTATGGTTCAATGAGTAGTGTATCAACAGATATAACCTTGGCAGTTTGCGTGATGCCATATTACTATAGGTACCAATTTATCCCTTCTACAAATTTATTTCTGTACAAATATTATCAAGCCAATGAAAAAAACAAAAAACATGCAACACTATTTTAATATTCACTATTTTTAGTGTACAAAAGTGTTGCCATTAGATTATAAGTCGTTTCGTCAATATGATTCCGTATATTTTAATCGACTGGTTGTTTGACTCGGTTGTTTTAAGTTTATTTACTGTCATTACGATTATTTATTATTTATCAACATCGACGTACGATAAATGGCGAAAGTTGAACGTGCAACATATTCATCCAGTGCCTTTGTTCGGCAATGTATTCAAAATGATTATGGGATTGGAAGACCAAATAACCGCGTTCGGTAGAATTTACAGACGATTTCCCAATTCGAAAATCTGCGGTTTTTATCAAATGAGAACGCCGTTTCTGATGATCAGAGATCCGGAACTAATTGACGCAATTACGATCAAAGACTTCTCGCATTTTACCGATCATGGATTGGAATTCGATCCGTCCATAAATTTACTGGCTAGAAGTCTATTCTTTGCGAACGGTCAAAAATGGAAGGTCATGAGACAAAAGTTGAGCCCGGGATTCACGTCAGGTAAACTCAAATGTACGAACGATCAAATAAAAGAATGTAGTGATCAGTTAATACAATTTGTTGACGAAAAATTGTCGAAACAATCCGATGGGTTCGACGTAAAAGAAATTTTCGGGAAATTCACCACAGACGTTATTGGCACATGTGCTTTCGGTTTGAAATTGGACACAATCACCGACAGTGATTCGAATTTTCGAAAGTATTTAAATGAAATATTCGGCAATAATTTTAAACAAACTTGCATAATGATGTTAGGAATGGTCTTCCCGAAAGTGGTCAAGTTCTTTAAACTCCGTTCATTTCCGCTGGAGGCGTCTAATTTTTTCTATTCGGTGTTTACCGACGTCATAGATTATAGAACTAAAAACAGTGTGGTGAGAAATGATCTGGCGCAAACCCTAATGGAAGCGAGAAAAGAATTGGTATTGAACGGCGACAATGCTACCGGTGACGGTAAGGGACAAGATTTAAAATTATTTGTATAACTCTATTGTAGTATAGTATATTAAATGGATTGTTATGACATTAACATTTGCAGAGAAATTTACTGACTTGGACATAATATCCAATGCGATTTTATTGTTTACTGCCGGCGCTGAAACCGTTTCCGTCACAGCGGCGTTTTGCCTTTACGAGTTAGCTTTGAACAGAGATATACAAAATAAATTACGCGACGAAATAAATTCGAAAAATGAAAAATATGGCGGACAATTTACCAATGAATTTTTGATGGATCTTCATTACGCTGATATGGTTTTAGAGGGTATTATTTAAGATTATTTATGGTGATCTATGAACTAATAATTTTCTCCGAGGGTTTTAAGCGATTTGATTTCTGTTTTTTCAACCTTTACGAAATCTTTTAAGTTTTATTTTATTTTTTGCCCCTACTCCTTAAACCTTAAATTAGTATATACTTATGATTTTTTAACAGGAAACCCCCCATTTCAAACACAGATTAGAATAAAAAAATTGTCTACATATTTTGATACACATCAAAATCGTACTAAAATCGGATTTACCGTTTATGAGTTCAATATTTACACTCGAGGAATGAGTTGGGTTAATAAATTTCATATCAATTTTAAGATGTTAAATTGATTATACTTCCCTACTTTTCCAGTCTAAACTTTAAATTCTAATAACTTTATAATAATGTATATAGGTTCTCATAACAAATATAAGAATTTGGGATGAAAATTTAAAAAATTATTAAAAAATTGAAGTATTAGAAATCAAATTTACTTAAAATCTTTCAAGGAAATAGTTGGTTTATGATTATAACTTTGAGTAATTATTTTATGAGTTGTAATTAATTGTATATAATTTATATTTTTGACTGTACACTGTTAATATTTTGGTATACAAATTTCATAGTTTTGTTAAATTTAAGTAAAAATTAATTTTCAGAAACTCATCGTATGTATTCTATTACCGTGAACATAATTAGACAAGCCACACAGACCTTCAAGGTACCTGGCATGGATTCATTTATAATTGAAAAGGGACAAAAAATTGTGATACCCATGTCTAGTATACATCATGATCCAAAATATTATCCTAATCCAAAAACATTTGATCCGGAACGATTTACCAAGGAAGAAAAATCTAAACGACCGAATAGCACTTTTCTTCCATTTGGTGAAGGCCCTCGTCACTGTATCGGTATGTATAGCTAAATTATTAAACTAAAATAAAGTCATAAATTAATAATTAAATGTATTTATAATACTAAAGGAAAACGTTTTGCCGAATTAGAATTAAAATTGGTTCTATCGAAAATATTAACAAAATTTGAAGTTTTACCTTGTGAAAAAACTGAAATTCCTCTTCAACTAAGAAGAAAACCAGGTTTAGTTCAACCAAGAAATGGTATTTGGTTAAATTTTAGATCAATTAATACATCATAATTCTTACAGAAAATAAATCTTAAACAATCTTAACTCTTGCAGTATTGAATAATCATATGACATTTTAAACAATCAAATTTGTGTAACCATTTTTTATTTATTATTGAATATAGTTGATTTGAAATTTTAAAATTATCTATTTTATTATCAAGAATAAAAATATGTGTAAATATTTCCAAAAGCATACAATTGTTATATTGAATTTTATTGTATAAATTCAAAAACTATCCCACAACCATAATGGCAGTTAACGCGTAGTGTGCAGTGTACACATTAAGGTGCGGTAATATAAATGATTCATAAATCAGTCCATTAAGTAAGAGAATTATAATATATAATTAAAATGTCAGTGTTTAAGTTGAAATATGAGTTTAAAAACAAACAAAATTTAAATAGAATATTTTTGAGAGTACTACAAATTCTTTTCTTTCCAGAATACTTATTACCAAACAAAAAAAAAAGCCATGCCATTCAAAAAAAGCAATAATGAATGTGGCTATAATTTTTTTGTTTGACAATATTTTAGAAAAAGAATCAATGTAATGCCCTAGAAAATATTATTATCTATACATATTGTTATGCATGGTTAAACTCAAATTTCAACCAAAAGGCTACAATTTCAATTCTGAATTATAGAATTTTGATACATTGTCCTTATGATGGACTTTTTTTTTCAGTGTTTGAACCCGCAGTGGGTGATGTGTTTTCACAATACTTCCCCACTGAACCCCTAAGTTGGACAAAGACAGTAAATTTGGGTATACTACTAGCTCAAATTATTGACTTTTTGTGTTTTTTTAATTTTAACTAAAATACCAATAAAAATGTCAACGATATAACGTCATTTAGTAACAAAAATAAATGTATTATATATTGATTTACTCATAGGAAAATAAAATACAAATTGCATATACAATTTACAGATACAAGGCCGCATTATCTAATAGGTGTACAATAATTTTCCAGATTGGACGATTTTCGCTACCGAAAATAATTAAGGTACACGTATTATAATATAAATCAAATAACAAAAACAAATAATAAAAACGTACAAAAAATAATATCAATGGCCGTTTGAAATCAAGAGTTATATGATGGTTTTTCAAAATTAAAACTTATATTTGACGTGTTTACGGTTACATAGTGCCGTTCACAAATGCGTAGATGTTTAATAGACGTTTATGTAAATTTAACAAACTGTATAGGTAAAAGTAATACGATTTCCGTCGCGTCGTCAACGGTTTTAAATTTACGTCGATTTATTGAATGCCGGTAAACCGTGATGGCCAACTGACGAACCGTAATCCTTCTTCATCTGCATAAAACTCCGGACGCCAACTAAAAATAAACGATAATAATTATTAGTAAGGCTGGGTGTAGTTGACCATTTTTTTAGCTCGTCAAGTTAAGCAGACGAAATTAAGAAATATTAAAAATGAATTAATTTTAAAATTAAAAGTTAATCACGCAAAACAATAATTCGTTTAAAATAATTTTAACTTTTGACCCATTAATGTCTTAATTATTAAAGGCGTGTTTTGGCGATGCAGTTTTGAGCAACACGGTTTAGCGAACACGAATATTGCTATAAAAATAAACAGGATGATTCACTAAGCGTGCTTACCCCATTATTTGGTTAAATTTTGCATTTATTTAGACTCTGATTTTTGGAATTTTTAACTACATTTAAAAAGTTAAAAATGTAATTTTTCGGGGTTATTTTTTTCAATCTTCCTTCTTTTATTTCCACCCGGCGTGTTTTTTTAATAACTAAATGTTTTAGGCATTACAAATTGGCTAAGGAAACTAACAGCGAGCTTTGGTTTGGATGTGGTGGATTTTTTATTTTTTCGAAGTTGGTAACAGGCCGCTTTGATATTAAAATGCCTTTATCATTTCTGAAATCTAAATAGGTCTCTCGCGAGCAAACAGTTTTGGCGACATTGTTAACTACAATTAAATACTACTTTTATTGTTTTCGGTTATTGACTATCCACTGGTAACACTTGTACAGTAAACAAAACATTTTCGCGATATAATAACACAGTAGCAAACAATGTGCAACAAAATGTATCGCCAAAGCATGCATATTATTGCGTGACCGCATTGGCTGACGATAGAAAACCGTCGGTTTACCGTTTTCGTTTTCGGGATCGTTCCACGGTTGTACTTCGGCGGATCCGAAAATAATGTAAAATATACTGGAGAAGAACAATATCACTGCTCCTAACGTGAACACGATTCTCCATTCATCCGCCGATGTCTGTCGACACATACATAAATATATATAAATGCTGTAAATATGCGATAATAATAAAAAAAAAAAACAAAAAACCACCAGTCCGAACGGAAAACGCGGTTTTCTAACCTGATGGTGCACGATGAACCCGCAGACGGTCGGAGCCAATACTCCGCCCACGGAGGCCACGGCGTTCGTGAAACCCATTAAAATCCCCGCGTAATTCGGCGCCAAATCCAAATGGTTGATGTTGAAACCGACATTCGTACAACAGCCGATCGCCACCACGAACACGTACAGACATATCGCCGCTTTTGCGTTTTCGCCCATGTACCCGAGCACCACGAGACCCAATGCTCCGCCGCTCATTCCTGCAGCATACACACAGAAATTGTCACTGTCCTAAACACGTTCAACAGCCGGATTCGCCAGCAACATTATTATGTATGTGGCACGAATCTGCCGGAGTGTAATAAAAGTTCGGCGGTAGACAAATATCGGATTTAGACGACCTATCTAAATCTTCTCGCAGATCTAAAACGTATCTGGTAAAATTCAATATAGATAGATAGATAGATACGGTTATAGACGTGGTCTGTAGCAGTTATATTTTAAACGTTTGAATCGTATTTACAAATAATTTATAAAATTGAAAATCTAAATAGAAAATTATTGCCCACATAGTACGTACGGCGTTTGTATGCCAAATAAAGTATAAATTATAAGCGACTGTAATATTTTATAATCCAAGTATTACGAAGTAGTTTTTATTTTTACAAAGATGTGGTTTTTTTTCTTGGAAAACATTTTTGCAGATAGTAAAAGAATTCAGATTTTTTTTTAAAACAGTACCTTCCCTTAAAGATACGTGATTTCCGGCCGATAGTTGTCTTATTTGATACGATTTATTAATATTTGTAACAGTTCACTCATAGGTTCTTTTTTTAAATTTCAGTGTTACCTAGGCAATAAGGGAAAACAGCGCTTCTAGTACACTGCAACATTCAATATCATTTTCCGTTCGTAATGATTCATTAATTTATAAAATGATTTATCGGTGTACACAGCAATGTAGTATTTAAACTAAATTACCCAATGTATACTACCGTCCGAACTATACCTATCTGTACAACAGTGGCCTACCCACGGTGCGAACTGTAAAGTCCAGGTTTTTTTAATTGGATTAAATTTAATTCGCCACAGTAATTGCTGCTAATATGATTAAGTTATAAATAATGTATATTAGTAAATACAAAAAATATGTAGAAATATGTATATACAATACTCATATAGTCCAGAATGACCTAGACACCTACCTAAGACAGTTTTCAATATTTATAAATGTATAATATATAAGCGACCGATTTGATTACATGAACTCGATTAAGTCTATGATAACGTTAGTATATTTGTATCGATTTGATTACCTAACTAATGGAAAATGTCACGTGACTTAGTCATTTTGCTCTTGCATACTACGTTATAATATTACCCAAGGTGTTCCAAAATTTCCGTGAAAAAGTAAGCGAAGTCACATTTTTCTTGTTCATATAATCGGCAAAATATGTAACAGGAAACTGGCATAACCACATGGCCAAGTACGGTAACGCCGACACAATCCCGTCCTGAAACATTATTGTTTGTCAACGTTTACAACTATTTACATTAAATTATTATTTTTGAGTTTTCATCGAATACGTTTGAAGTGCTATGATAACTTGGCTATTCGGTATCTGCAGTATATATTTGTATAAATACTCTAAACCCCTTTGAAATTAGTTTATTCGTAAATCAACACGGATATTATGATTTCGTAATTTATCCTGTACATTTTTTTACTTCACCTATACTAACCCAACTCAATATCCGAGTCACTATCGTAATTGGATTAGTTTGTAATTTGTATTTTCCATTAAATTATCTTCTTACGGGTATTTTATAATAATATATCCACTGCAGCTTTAAATCCTATCGTACCTATATTACTGATTTCGACCGTGTATTCTCCCCTCACAAAAAAAAAAAAACAAAAAAAATTATTGCATCCACTTGTGTTGTTTACCGATTTAATGTCAAACTTTAGCACAGAATTAATGAACGTCGGCATTTCACTGAGCAGTAGCCAAAATCCACAGTTGTGACCAGCATGCGATATTGTAATCGCCCACACCGGCATCGAAGTGAATATTTTCTTCCACGGTGTAATCAAGTTCTACAAGAAAGATCAAATGAAAAATAAACTATTAATTTTGTTACGTACCCAACTATTAAATAGAGCAATGTGTCTATTTAATTTAAATAGGGCTGAAAACCGTATTTGGACATTTTAAACAAATCACGATTATATGAAAAATAATATTAATTAATAGTAATTATATTACATCATATAGGTAAACAAGTAGTATACTATAATAATATTTCAACTGAATCATAAATGAAAAAAAAAAAATGTTTAATTAAATGCCGTTTTCAATCCCCGACCATGGTCAATAAACCATTGATTTCGGTTTGTATTCAACGTTATATTTTTGATTCAGAGTGGAATGACGAAATTTATTGGTTTTACAATGAT
Source organism: Cinara cedri (assembly GCA_902439185.1). Classification (NCBI taxonomy): domain Eukaryota; kingdom Metazoa; phylum Arthropoda; class Insecta; order Hemiptera; family Aphididae; genus Cinara; species Cinara cedri. The sequence continues at coordinate 356,753 of CABPRJ010000952.1, read as the reverse complement.
GTTTTTTTTTTTCTGTAAACAACTTATCTACTAGAAATTTTGCTCAGATTTTAAAGTGTAGCACTTTTTCTGAAAGGAAATTGGTCTGAAATGATATTTTTATTATTTCACATTAGAATAGATTGTTTTTATTTGCGATTCAAGTTGCTACTTTGCCAGATATTTCACATACAGTAGAAACTCAATTAACCGTCACTCTCTGTTATCCGTCATCGGTCACCGTCTTACTTTTTCGTAAAATATGAAACATTGTCGCTCAAAAAACTTATACCTTAAAAAAAAAAAAAAAAAGGAGAGAAGATGGCGGATTATTTTGTTCAGTATTTTTTAGTATGGTATTATTTTTGTTACTATTATTTATTATCATTTCATTAGTTTTGTCTGCAAATACACATATTGTAAAATATAAACGTTTATTGCAATTTATTGCAGTTTATTCAATTAACTACCATAGTACCGGTCCCGCGACTGACGGTTAATCGAATTTCTACTGTATTTCGTAACCTGTTTACAATGTTGTATTCATAATCCCTAAACTTAAAGTCAAAAGACACATGTTCCAAACTTCACCTTCAAAAAAAATTTAGATAACTAAAATCTTAATTTTTGATGGTACTTTTAAATTTCTTAGTCTAAATTACACATAACAAACACATTTGTAATTTATACGTATTGTACGGGATATTTTTATTTAATTTTCTGAAAAACACGAGTTTTGGAAATTATCGTCGAGTGTTGACTTTAACCTATTTATATAATATACCTTTTTGTCCGAAACAGTTTGACTCAACGACGATTTGATGTAGTTTTTCTCGCGTTGTGTGATCAACGGATGAGTGTCCGGACTTTCCGACCCAAGTAACAACCACAACACTACCCACACAATTCCGAACGCCCCACTAACGTAATAAATCGACGGCCATCCCGAACGAGTACTGGCCAGTATTCCCGACCCGACCAACGTGACGACTGTACCAAATTGAAGACCTACGAAAAAAAATACAGACAAATAACTCAAAAATCACTAAATAAATTAATAATTTTCGTAATAACATTAATTTTACAAAAACCATAAAATAATAATTAATTATATCACATTATCTTTGATATCATAAAAAAATATGATACTGTAAACACGATTTTATATATCTTATATTAAATATCAGTTCCTGTCTAATAATATATTATGTAGGTATGTATAAATTAATGAATACAAGTATCTGGTATACGCAAATTAAATACATTGTAAAATATATTTGCATAGTATTAAAATATTAATATAGTTTGCTATTATCACTCGTACGATAACACAATTTTAAACCGATGATAATAATACCGTTATACGTAATAATTTTCGAATATTTCTCGAATTTTTTGAATAAAAAAAAATATGGACAAAAGGGTATAATTTAAATATCTCATCTTCCGAAAATAGTGAAACCACTTGCATCTTAGTACTAATTTTAATTTCCTATTACAATAAACTATATAGGAATATTGTTGAACTTATTTATCGGAAATTATCGTCGAGTGTTGACTTTAGCCTATTTATATAATATACCTTTTTGTCCGAAACAGTTTGACTCAACGACGATTTGATGTAGTTTTTCTCGCGTTGTGTGATCNTATCTCATCTACCGAAAATAGTGAAACCACTTGCATCTTAGTACTAATTTTAATTTCCTATTACAATAAACTACATAGGAATATTGTTGAACTTATTTATACTGCTTCGGAGGTACCTGTAGGTAAATAGAAAACGAATACAGAATTCCGAAGTTCAACACTTATTTCGGTTGCCACGGGAAACTTCAAGTGTAGGTATTACGTTATTATTAACATACCTATACTGAGGTAAAAAAGTACCTACATCAGTATCGTATATAAATAACATAAAAACTGTATGTTCAATTAATCTGCAACTCACAAGTTTTAATAAAACAAACGTCACGTCGCGTAAAATACCTATTTTGGAGTACTTTTGTACAGCTTGTGACTCTGGGTCATTAGGCAAAGGGTACTTAGGAACACATACATGATGTTTAGTGTAATATTATTCACCCAGATAAAGATGATTACATGGACTAAAAACAAATGCGTATATGGCGAGATATTTATTCGGATTAAACCTTTCCGATATACTATTTACACAGTTAAGGTTTATGTAATACTATTTAAGGATATTAACTATTAATGCATCGATAAACCGTACAATGTATGCGATTATCATAGTATGAAGGTAATGTATGATCGAGGACTTGATTGTGGATTAACGAAAAGGCCGTATCTGTGAGGGGGTCCAAGGAGTCCGGACCCCTCCTCTCCTCGAAATTTCTTCAGTATTTTACAAATGTTTAAAATAACTATATATTTTTAATACCAACATAAATATTTTCAGTTATAAATGACTTAAACTCCAATTGAATTAACTGCTGACTAATATGAATCATAACATCATATGAAAATATTATTACTGCGTCCGATAATAGATCATTGTCGATAGACGCCAGTTCGCGTACAGTGGTCGGTGACTAAACAACATCAATATTAATTTTGTGTTTATTAAAAATATTACTTTAATTATAATTAATATACCGTTGTCAGTCGTACTGTAACAAATACGTCGAAACGTATTAAAATTAAAATTTATCATAATGAGTAAGTAAGAGAACAAAAATGTACTATTCAATTATCTTTCTAAACTTTCAAAGGTACGTACATATTGTTTTATATATTAATAATTTATCATCCGAAACGTTAATTCATATTCATATAATGCTTAATTTTAGACCGATAATGTTTCTATCCTCCTACCACAAATAGACTCGCAATCATCATCATGTAGTCATTCACCAAACAAATTTGCAAACAAATGAAAATGATATATTAAAGTCGGGCGCACAACAAATAGTTGAAGACAACGATATTGGCTACTGTTTGGCTAAAAATGTATCTGATGAAATAAAATTTAAATTATTGATTCATCATTTATCACTAGATGAAAATTATAAATTTAACATATTTAAATACAAAATTAAAGATTCAATTCGGATGGATTAAACATTTTCCTTGGGTTTTTTTTCAAGAATTGGTGAGTATGGTGCAGTTTGTAAATATTATGCGATATTTGGTCGCGAATTTCGTGGCAAAGGCAGTCACCAGAAACTTATTAAATTAATTTTAAAACCTTTTAATAACTGGAAAAAAGTGATTGAAAGATTTAATGAACACAATCAAACTGAATTTCACAAATCTAATGCTATGCGCACAGATAATTATATTGCTGTATATTCCAAAAACTGTCTAAATATAATTCGAAAGTTAGTTTCCGCGAGTGCTATTAAAATTGAACGAATTAATAAAATATTACTTCCTGCTATTCAAACTATTATTCTTTGTGTGCGTCAAAAAATAGATTTTCGCAATACTAACGATTATATACATCTTTCTTTAGACAACTCTAATTCTATTTATAACAATGGTAATTTCCGAGCATTATTAAGAATGCGCGTTTCGTGTGAAAATATGAATCTAACATAACACATTGTGAATCAAGCATAAAATTCTACATACATAAGTCCTTAAATTAAAAATAAAGGTAAAAATATATGTGAAAAAATTATACAAGTCCAGTTTGTTAACAAAATTAATAAGGCAAAATGTTTTATTGTATTAGTCGACAACACAACTGACGTATCGCGTTTTGAGCAACTGTTTTTGTGTGTACGTTATTTAGATGATAATGAATATGGAAAAAAATGAAATAAATAATTATGAATTGAAAAAAGACTTCTTACAATTTGTACCGGTTAGCTCTATTGATGGTCAAAGTTTGGCCAGTCATTCTAGGAACTTTAAAAAATCTTTGTATAACTTGTGACTAATTATTTGACCAAGCTTATGATAAAGCAATGAATGGTAATTTAAAAGAAGTACAGTCTGTTATTGGAGTAAGTACATCCCGCTGCACTTAATATCCACTGTAGAGCATATTCATTAAACTTAGCACTTGCACATTCGTCAAATATTCACCATATTCCTAATTGTATTAGAATAATAAAATCTGTGGGAAACTTTATTAAAATATCGGCTAAACGAACTGAACTATTAAAAAATAAAATAAAAAATTTTATGTTTTGTATAAGTGTAAGGTGACAAGATGTGCAAGTAATTTTGTTTATTTAACCATATATTTTATTAAAAGAAGATTAAAACTTTTTTGGTCTTACTTTTAACCAAATTTTAAAACCTAAGTTAAATTACATTAAACAAATTTTTGACCACCCCCACCCCCCGTAAATTATTTCTGGATACGACCTCGATTCACGAATATAGATTATAAAAATTAATAAAACAAAATATAAATTTGAATAATATTTAAGTTGTGTCTATCATATACCGTGTAAAAATTACCTATATATTATGTGTATACCGTAGACATTTATATTAAATAGTTTTTATTTTCGACGGGACTTTTCGCGATAATTTTTAAATCTGTAGAGTAATTAATCGACATTTTTCGGATAGAATTTTCAATATACTACATTTCACGCCATGCGCAATATTAATATCGAATTATCATATAATAATATTACCTCCTAATACAAATCCGACGAGGCGACCGCGTTCGTTGGGCGGCGCCCACTTGGCGCTGATGCCATGTATCATTGGCATGGTAAATGCCTATAAAATAATAAAATAATAAACAAATCTTCTTATACAAACAACACGTGGATTAACATACATATAATTGTTATAAGTACGTACATCAAACGAAAACAAGATATTACGCGGGAGATTTTTCACCAATGTAAAACATCAGCGAAATTAACGCCCGGGGTTTTAGTTCATTTTCACTAATTATTGGTTACAGCGTTTTTTGGGTCGGGCTGTATCAAAGATAAAATTGTATTTTGTATATTCATTAGTATACGTAATTTATCTTGCATCTTGTATTAAGATACTTTTTGTTACGGTATCAAAGAACTTTTTGTGCTAAAAGATACAAGATACTCGCTTGATAGGTATAATTAAAGTAATGAAAAATCCTAAACGGTTGTGCGTCGTACAATATATTTGAAAGATTATTTTTTGTTAACGGATATGCAAAAATTAACCAGTATAAATTATATTTAATTAACATCTAAATATACGTTATTTATAATGAATAACGATTAATAAAATTATGATAAAATTGATGTATCGTGTACTTTTAATCTTAAAAATCGTAGTTCACTAAAGCAAAGTATTTACCAAATTGACACAGAATTATAATAGTTTTTAAGTTGGAAATATCTTGTAGTTCTAGAAGTCTTTTCTATTTCTGTAATGTACCGTGTATACTTGTTTGCGTACTTGCCTAACTTTTTTTAAAATTAAAATGACGTACGAAGTCATGTCATTGGCATCATCATTCGTTTTAAATTATTACCTGAGTAAGGCCTTGCAGGAACCGAATGAGTACGAGTACGGGCCAATCGAATGTCACTACTAACGTCGGCGTAATCAACGCGAGCAAAACGGTCAGGATCATGCTCATCGCCAACAGCATTTGATTGTTGTACCGACGGCCGATCATGGCGGCCGGTAGGTTCATTAAAAAGTAGCCCCAGAAAAACGCGCTCAAGATCAGACTCTTCGTGTGTTGCGTCCAACTGAATATCTTATACAACAGAAGAAAGCATTAGTCGAACATATTATAATATACCTAAGATAAGGGATTTATTTATAAATTAAAATAAGTTTACGTCAAAAAAACTGTATATCTGACCGAAAACACTTATAAAAAGGTTTGTGCACGAGAGTTGAAACAAAACTGAGAAAGGAAAAAAGATTCAAACGCATTTGAAATGCAGAGTTGTAGGGAAAACCATCGACAATTCCTATTTTAAAAAATGTTGGGTTTCGGCACATCTAACGAAAAACAGTGCATAGTGGATATCAACGATAATATTGAAGGAAAACGGAGAAAAAGCTGAAAACAATATTCCATTTAAAACACTGTATTTTATTAAAAAATTCATTAAACTATTTATAAAGTGTACGGAAATAATTTACAAAGACTGCGAAGTATAAAAGTAGTGAAGAAAGAGTATGGTATTTTAAGGAATATGGAAAACTATTGAAGAACAACGAATTTAAATATAGGTTAGAAAATATTTCATCGTCACAAATGTCGACTTTTTTTATTGAAGACATTTTTCGGTGAATTATGAATTATCACCGGCAACAGTTGTTATTCCTTAGACTAGTGCATCGGTTTAGGAAATATTGTGCAATCGAATATTGAAGACAGTCTAAAGATAAGGCCTATAAATATGAAACGCAACTTTACTAAGTGTCCGAGTCTTATACTATCAAAAAGTAAACGTGAAATTCAATAAAAAAAAAAAAAATAACGTTTGCAACTACGATAAGTTACATTCGTCTTATATTAAGATTAATAAGTATAATACTAAAACTGTATGTATTAATCTTATGCTAACAGGAATATGATAGTGTTTTTCTGTTATAAAATCCGCTGAATCTTTGTCCGGTGTCATGGCCACGATAGCGACGGATATGCTAACGCGCAACAAGTAAGCCGAAAAGAGACATAGGAACAACAGAAAACTCTGTAGGTATCGAACGCCCGGTATTTTGCCACCTAAAAAAATAAAAAAAAAAAAACATTAAAATAATATAAGTATTTAAAAATCACTCATTGTACTTGACCTAACTTATTACATCTGTTCCTATATAATATACACATCGATATCAAGTGTATTATATAATAATATATAGTTACAGTATAAACCGTACACTCATTAGTTCATTGTAGTTCGATCTAACATGGAATATCATACTTAAATTGAAATTTGTATTTCAACATTATGAAATTGGCAGGTGCGAAATCGTTTGGTTTTGTTTTTTCATACCGGTATAATAATTGAATTCAATATTGATAGTCCATATTATATATGGTTCATACCATAATAATATGTTCTCATTTCACTTTATGCTGGAGGCGGCTCTCGCCATTCTCGGCTTCACGCATTTTTACTCTAAACTTATTATTGTTATTCATATATTATTCTCAACGTGCATAACACATATTTGAATAATAACTATTACCTACATATATAATCTTATCGTAAAATATAGTAGGTACATATTATTATGTATTAAGTATTTCTCAATTGAACTTCGTATTTCAGTCAATTATACCTATAATTATGTTATTTTATTGTAAGTAAATATTTTGCTAAACGATTGTACCATTAATCATTCATAATTTACGGCATTTTTAATTATTTCGTTGGGTAAAAGTATTTAAGTATTATCGAATAACTATATATTATGAAAATACAAAACGAGTTTGATATTAAATCGATATAAACAAATACTAATAAGCGGTACAACTAAGTTAAATAAAATAGATAACAAGTATATAAGTACCTAACTAATTATAATAAACAAACGGTTTATCTTATATCTGCAGGAAAAAGTGTAAAAACAACAATTTTTTCATATATATTTATTAAAAACCAAATTAACACATGGACATGAGTATACACTATGCGGTACAATAATAAATTGTGCCTACTTATAAGTAAAAACATAATATTTATTATTGTACGTTTATTTATCATAATTGTACAACGCCTATAAAAAAAATAGGTCAAGAACCGTGGACCGTATTACTTACTATTTTATTAAGACGTCACACGGAGACATTTGCGTCTCTGCATCTGTTTTTGTTTTAAAGCTTCGGGCAGTATAGCAAAAATGTGATCGTGTGAAACAAACGGCAATTGGTTTTAGATATAAAACATCAATATTATACGACATTTAAACGACCAAATTTTGAAAACAATCTCATCGGTGTTTTTTGAAGTATTAAAATTTATAGTTTAAACAATTATAGTTATTTAAAAAAAACACTCGTGAATAGCACTGCTCCATCATCACTATATATGGTCGAATCTTCCCCTTACACGTCTTATTGACGTTATTTAATTTGTGCAGTCAGTAAGATTGTTTAAAGCCCAGTATTTTATGTAAAAATACGTATGGTATTCGAGCGTAATACTGACGGGGAAAGAAGTTCTTAATTAAAAGTTGAAGCCCCCAAAAAAAACCACTAACGCAATACATAATAAAAGTGTTACCCTTCTCCCCTATTATGCATTAATTTGTGGAGAAAGTCTGAAGTGTGAGAAAAACTGAAAAAAACTATACTCTCAATACTGAAATACTGGTAAACTGAGAACAAATAAGTATAGCGGTAAACCAATTGATTTTAGGGTTGTTTCTGTTATTCAATTTACTAAATAAACCGAATAGATAATCTTTATTTACGACATTTATTTATAGATTTATTTACGGTTTGAGAAATAATTTTTATCGAGTTTTAATTCGTTATCGTTTAAGTGTATACGATTATCAGGTTTGATTGTCCCTGTATCTGTTCATTTTTCAAATAATATAAAGTTATGGACTGTAGTGATATTTGTTATGATATCGTAGCTGTGTATGCGTTTACGTTATAATTTATGAATTCAATTTAATTTTTTTATTTACAAACGGACAAAGTAAGGTCCGTCGCTTGATTTTAATTTTAATATAATATAATGTTTAGTGTTAATTAACGCGATAACTTTAATATTGTAATGAACAACCGAAAATACCTAAATATCGGTATGCCGTTTCATACCGATATTTACCGAAATACCGGTATCAATAACTCAATGTCGCCAGCCCGAGTTTTAACTTTAATTTCAATACATTAAATGATCGGCCAAAATAGTGCGTAATTTATTCGAATCCGTACACTTTGCCAATGTATACCAATGGGTACCGTTTGTGACTCGAAACTGAAAAAAAAAAAAAAAAAAACTGCACAACGCGCCACGTACTGTACCGAATCACGTGTATTTTAAAATGCACGTATTATAATAATAGTACCAATTAGGTACACACGCGCGTACACAAAAATTTGTACCGCTAACAGCGAAATTTCCTAATCATAACAATTATAATAAAATATTACTGAATGTTAAAAAACCGTTTATTTTTTTATTTTTCCATATCTACTACGTAACACATCAATAAATTAATGAACTATAATAAATGATTAACGTGCCATATTATTAATTATTATGCCACGGTTTTTATTTTTTGTTCATATTGTAATATTAATGTTTTATTTACATAACTGTATATTGTAATAGCGCTGCAAAATATGTTATACCGAGGTACCTGTCCTACCTACTACATTAAATAATCAATACCAATATGTAATTCTATATAATGTCACACAAGTTGCAAATGTTGAAACAATTATTATTATTATTTTAAACGGATTGCGAACGAGTTAAACAAATATGTATCAAAAAAAAAAAAACTCGAAATATGTAACCTATGCGTCAATGCTAATGCTATGTGGGGAGTGAACTGTAATTGCTTCATCTCGATCACGTCCTTATTATATCTCTAATCGGTGGCGGATCTGAAGATCATTTTACATATTATGTGAAATTGCATTTTTTTGGTCACGGGCGAAGTATAACCGCCAACAAGAGCAGTTTCGGAGATTACCGGTGACCAATGCGGTTACAATACATGGTGAACCGGGTTCGAAAATGATCACACGTATTTTAGTTTTATTTTTTTCGAGACAGAATTAAAATGAACGTCCCAAAGTTGTCCAATGTGGCCACAAGGGCTGTTTTAAACTTTTAGCGTACATTTTGACAAACTATATTCTGGATAAAATGAACAGGTACTTGTCAAAACGCCGCTCCTGTAAAAATCAAATGACAGATTCTGGTCACACTGGATAACTTTAAGACGGCCATAATAGTTTTATCTACGAAAACCAAGATACTTAGACGAGGAACTGGGCTTACGTTGCACAATAACCGTCTTGGTGACGGGTAATTTTCGAAACTGCTGTATTGATCAATTAATTTTTATAAATAATCGGAAAATATCGGTACGCTATTATTAGGCGACTCGAGCGAAGTTGGATAAATCAGATTGTGTAAATACGTTATGTACACAACTACACTTGGCGTCACCAAAAACCGCGCATCTCTAAAATTAAGTCACAAACGGGCGTTTCCCCGGACCAAAACATTGAACGCGAAACAACAATGATATCAGTCGAAAGTACAGCTGATGACCTCTTATCCGACAGCGGTTTCATTTCATAAACGATAATCATATTCCGAGTATACGGCGGCACATTGGGAAAATGTATAAATATACTCGTATCTAATCTCGTATTCTCCGGCTACGGAAAAATCGGTTGGAAGTGTCAAACGCGGGCCATTCGCTGCCTAAACGCCGAAAGGGGCGTGCGTGAATACCGTTTGAACAATATTGTTTCAAAAAATAACGCATTGAACGGACACGCTACCGCTAACGAAGCCGCGCAAGATGGCGGTGGAATCGTTAACGGAATCGGGGGTGCGTCGGTGTGATGTTGCGTGGCAACCACACTCGAGCCGTTTTGCCGTTCGACGAGTTTGCCAACGTTATCAAGAGACGACCGGTGGCTTTATCCGGGGGCGTGGATCGGGCCCGGACGGCGCTGCACAACGGACAGAGACGATCTCGTTGCATTGTCCCGGCGTCTTCGCGCGACCGATTTTCCAATGCCGTACAGCTGCGACGGCAACTGCACGCAGCTCGCATCTCTACGGTCAGGAGAACGGAAAATCGTGGCCCGCACACCTGCTGCCGGTCCGAAACCGACTGCACAGCACCGCGAACAACACGGTTACAGTTTGCCGGTGAACACGTCAATCGGACTCTCGGCCAACGCAAGACTGTGCTCTTTTCGGACGAGGAGACGGCAGAGTATGGGGGGGGGNGGGGGGGGGGGGGTGACTCTTGCGTGTTCCGGGGCGGCATTTCCATATTCGATAGCAAGACCGAGCTTGTGTGCGTTTCCCGGACCGGTGGTTCTCGGGGACAATGATCGCTGACTTCTCATCGATACATCACAGAGATCTTGGAGGATCGCGTGGTACCATATGCGGATTTCGTTGGCGATGGGCCTATACTAATGCACGACAATGCTCGTTCCCGAGCCGCATTAATTGTAAGGAATTGTACGGAAGAGGTCGGGATCCCTGTTGTCCTGTTACTGGCCAGCGAGAAGTCCAGACCTAAACCCAATCGAGCACCCGATGGGATGGATTAAAACGAAGAGTGCGGGTCACGCGAACCTGCCCCAACAACCCTCAACGATTTTCAAGATGCTGTTGTCGCGCAACGGACGAGCATTCCTCAAGAACGCATCGTATGGTAGCAGTAATTAAGGCGAGAGGGAGTAGCACTAGATTTTAAATAACATTTAGTAACAGTTTTTTTTTTTTTATTTTTATACGAAGTCTATTGTCCGTTTCTGTTTGTAAAAATGTATAACCTCAACACAATTTGTTTTCTTCTCCTACGATCAACTCGTTTTTTCAAAACGCCGATTAACAAAAACACACGCCATTTATTTATTTTTCAAGTTTATTTAATCACCTTTCAAGTGATATATCATAACGGTACCCTTGCATACGATTAAGTGTCGGTAAAATTACTGCCGTTCACTCGTTATTGTTTACGTTCAAACGTGCACCATTGGAGAAACCCCTCTAACCCCAGTTACGGACTTGGATTCAAGTAACGGTTTGTCAATTAGGAGTCCGAGTGGTCGCGATGGCAAGTTAAAATTAAATAATTTGTACCGAAACACACATAATACAAACGCGCACTATTTACATAAAATAGGTATTCCTATAATTTGTTGAAATCATTTATACCATCAATTTCGGTAGTTTCACTGACCATTCTCAACGTCATGGTTGAGGCCATGGTTTGGTTTTTATTATTTTAGTGCTATACCGTCCAGGATAAACCGATTAATACTCTCGATAGCGGCAAACGTTAAAATTACAGTATTTATATTTTATTTGTATAGCGTGCGTTTTTTACCGGAGCGCAGTGCGGACGTTTGATTTAGGTAAAAAGTGCAATTCGACCGTCCCGGTTTTAAAATATTATAATTCGTATACACGCAGCGCCGATGCATTTTAGAAAAATTAAAGCATACGAATATATTATAATTATAGAGCTGTGACTTTGTAGGAAAGTGCATTTTTTTTTTTTTTTTATCCGATTGTAAAACGTAACTTCCTAAATACAGAATTTGATTTATGTAACAACAAATTAATTTATGAAACTTTCATTTTGCATTTTTTGACGTTTTTAATTTTTAAGGTCATTTTTTGGACTTTTTAAATAATATTTTCCGGTAGTTTTAATCAAATTCCGTCGATTAAAATCTTTACACGCATATTTTTCTTTTACACAGGCTGTATTTACGTCGAATTTATATTTTACACAAGCTGTATACGGGTTAGGTAAAGATAAGGATTCGATGAAATAATGCAATATTGTTTAGATTAGTTATTTGTGATTTATCAGTAATATCAGAAACAACAACATATATATAAAAATGAAATTAAAAACCGTTTTAAGTGAATTTTATATTGTATTTGTTGAGACTTTAAATGCATGTTTTGTGCATTTTCAACGTTAATTTTTTTTTTTTTTTAAATGCGCGTTAAACTTTTTACATAGACGCGGTGCGATTTACGCACTAGTATATTTTATTATTTTTTTTATTACAGGTCAGTTTTAAACTAGCTAAAAACAATACAGTAGTTTATTTCCTCGATGCGATACACCAACACCATAATATTTGCTACGTGAGATAAACTATAATGCTTAATTGTATTATTATAACAAATAAGGTTAACCTAACCTTAACACTCCCTGTACAACTTAAATATTTAAGCTGGGAGTCATAAAATATAATATCATTGTGTTATTTGGCGATTATTTGATTTCATTACAAATCGAACTGAAAATAAATCGCATTGAAAACAAAAATAAAACGATTACCAGTGCGGAGGTGCACGGTCAATAAAAATATATTTTATTTTCGAAATTTTAATTGAAAATTTTACTGATTTTCAACTACAAATCACATGTCATTTACGAAGGATTTCGTGAAAACGTAAATTTCGAATGCTTATAAAAATAGCATAATATGATGCTGGTCTCTTCTAGATGGATGTACCCTTCCTACTCGTTTTTATATTCGGTCGGATATTTCCATAAAGTTTGTTTACTAAAATTACAAGTAAAACCAAACACGCGCGTTGACCTACGACGTAGGCCGTATAATAAGTGTAATACTTATTGGTACCTACCATTTATGTTGTCATTTTAAACGACAAAACAACAATTGGTTTTTCATTTTTGTGTGGCGCGAGGACCGTATTATATTATGAAAACCTCTGGCGAAACCAGAGTCGAAATCTCCTAGGGTGCAACCACAGGCGTTTACTTAAAAACCGCACTATACACGTTCACGGACGTTTGCAGCTATTACACACACGCGAAAAAAAAATAAACGACTTTCAATCAATTTTAAGCTCGTAATAACTATAGCGCCGTAACGGATATTGTGCATTTACACACAAACAGTTCTGCCAGTATAAATCATAATATTAGCATATTATTTTCTCAAATCGTCGCTGACGCGCAAAAAGTCACCGAGAGTGATTTTGATTTTAATTCAATTTGGATTTCAATCGAAAATATATGTGTTACAAGTGGCGCCTAAACTATTCATACTATTTATAATGTCACTCGGGGCACATTTTAGGGTACTTACGCATACGAGAACCACTGCGCCAATGGAACGAGGCATAAGGTTTTTATAGTTCCGTCACGTTTTGCACACGACACATCGACAAAATGATAAAAACGTTCAAACGTATAGATAATATGTTTTTAATAATATAATGCACAATGTATACATCTGTACACCTACCTATTCACGTATAACAGCGTAGGTATGTTTTAGCGTATTCGCAGCTACTGCAACTCGAGAATATTTAACGTTTATTAAAGTACAAATACATTTTAAAATCGGTTTTCAACCGAACATTTTATTTTTCTACTAGTTAGTATCTTTCAATTATACGGAATACTTGTACAGTACACAATTGGCTACCTTGACTATTTATTTATTTTTTTTTTTATACTTGAACCCTACACATGTTATATTGGTTTCTTGTTCTTATATTTTCACTATAAATCTATAATATATTAAACAAGTAACAAGTGTTAGTATTGTGTTAACATTTCAGAACACATAGTATTGCAACCTTCATTTCATGTATAACGTAATTTTCACATAATGTCAAACGGAATTTTAATTTATTAATTTTACAATTTAAAATGCTAACTTTTTAGTTTTTATTCGTGATAGTTTGTAATATCATATTTCATTTCTGAAACCCGCCGAGTGATGAGTACAATTAGTTCAAACAAAAAATGGCCATGCGTACTGCATATATCTTATTAATAATAATTATGTATCCAGGTTTAAGGATAGTGACGTATTTACGAGGGAAGGGAGGTGATCCGGGTCGTATAACCAAAAAAGCGCTTTTTTTTTTAAAAAAAAAACATGTTTTTAAAATCTATGCAATAAACAAATCGTATAACGTCATGAATTAGGTAAAAAAAAAAAAAAACACGATCCATATGTTTCCAGGACCTCGCATAAATTTAAGATAACGAATAAAAAGGGAGCAGAGTTCCAATGACGCATCGGGTTTGTTTTTATCCGGGTCATCGTTTCCCTGCAAAAGGATACTGTAATTACGCCACTGGCGTAATTCATAACAATAGTTATGAATTAAGTTTCAATCATAAAATAAAATATTTCGTAACTGTTACTTGTTCGTGAGCAATAAAATAAATTTTTAACGACTTGTTTTGCGAAATTCTTTTCCAGACGCTTATCATTGGTGCGAGCTGAAAAAAAATTGCAGTCGATTTTAGTTGATGCGAATAAATACCAACCAATCCGCGCAACAGGGTTGCAGGGTTTTTCAAATATCCGAAAAGTCCTCGAACGGTTTCTTTTATATAGTTTCGTAATGATACATACAATACGGTATATATCATAATTTTAATATTGGCCAACTAGTTATATCACAATATAATAGTATATAACATTAGTACTATCTACAGTACGTTGTATTATTTGTGGACACCGCTTTATTTTATCAGTTTGTAAATCAATTTAGATTTAACACAAAATAGTACAATTCTCCTCCACAATAAAAGCTATTTAAACAAAATAATTTTAAATTTCAAACGCCAAGTATTCAATGCCAAAAACCGTAAACTACACAATCACACAATAGTGACGCACAACTTGTCGTTTCCCTGAAAATCCACCGATATGTCAATTATGCAGTGGGATAGGACACATTGCCCGTGAATGTAAACAATATTTTAACCAAAACAAAAAAAAAACGAATAACTATGTTAAACGGTCGCATTGACAAAAGCCGTCCCCCTTCTTTGCTGTCTAAAACAAATAGAAAAATAGATAATTACATAATAAGTCGTGGAATAAATACATTAACAGAATCACTACACATCTACGCGTACTTAGATAACGCAAACATATTATTAACCGTTGACACTGGTGCTAACATTTGTTGCATTAGGCACACACTTTTGTCCCTAATAAACACATAGAAAAAGACACCAATAGTATTCACAGGGGCAAACAATGGACCTCTAACTGTACTCGGCTCAACTGTAGTAAATGTTACCATCAATTCTCAAACATTCAAATTATTAACTTATGCAGTAAAAAATCTATATCTTGTGCATTTATCATAGATAACGATTTTCTTTTCAAACAAAAAGTGAAAATAAATTTCGAAAACGAAACATTAGAAACTTTACGACTTACTGTCTATAAAAACATACAGCAGTTAATATTCATTAGTTACCGTATACACGTATTCGCAATATCATCAACGAAATTAATAGTAAACAAAAGCAGATGTGGTACCTATGAAACATTGTATTCTGCATGATAACCAATAGGAGATAACTAAAATTAGAGTTTATGGGCTATTTGTCTGTAATATAATCTATTATTTTAAAAAGTTTTTTTTTTTTTTTTTTTTTTTTTTTTAAATTGGTGAATTGATATATATTATATTGATTAGGTTACCTATAGCTTAGCATACCTATAATTTGATATTCAGTTTCGGGAAGATAAATGCGGTGGTTTCCCGTCAACATCGCGGTCCAAACTAACGATGTGCCTTGGGTAAATATCCAAAGGTTAGGTAAATGTTATGGGTATTTACCCGGGTATTCATCCACACGTATATTACGTCTTCCAACAATTCGGGTGAACATTTTTTTTTTTTTTTTATCTGTTCATTTATCAAATACCTAGATATCTATACAATTTATGTCTAAAAGCAAAAAAAATGTGTCCATTAATTGGTTAAATTGTAATATTCAAATTATAAAGTAAAGTACAAAAGTTATGTTTTAATATTAAAATTTTAAATGAGACTAGTTTAATATTCAATTATAAAGTGAAAACTAATTGTTACGCCGTGTTCATTTATCAAGTATTCTATTCAACATAATTTAAGTAAGTAGTTCTACACACATAAAAAATAAAAAAAGTTTTCATGTACAACTTGTGGCAGTATACCTAATGTATGTGTATTACATTGAAAATAAATGCATCCAATTTACCGGATAAATTCCCGGCCTTTGCCCAAACAAATCTGGTAATTGCCCGTCACTAGCCCATTCTGAGTGTTGCTACTGTGGAATAGTGTCCAAGTATATAGGCGAACACGTTGATTATCTAAACTCGTTACTAGGAGCTGTTCGTTTCTAGATCCATTCAAATCGACTTTTGTGATAGGCGTGGAATACAGCGCAGACCCGTTCTCGCCGTCGTCCACAGAGAGCATAACAGTATAATAATAATAATAATAATATATATTATAAAATTGTGTGCATATCGCGACGAGAAATTAGCTTAGATTAGTTCTTTAATATTATTATTAATTTTTTTTTTTTTTTTTTAATATGTATTCCAAAACAGAATGTTTAATGTTTATCTAAAAACATACACACAATAGTTTTACTCCAAATTGAATATCTAACCAATACCATAGGACATACAAATACCTACTTATATAGTACTTATACTGAAGTACCTTTCTATCGTTAATAAAACATAATATGATTCATAATATATTGGTTGAGCATTGAAATTGCAAAAACGACGTGAATTGCTATTTGAAAATCGAAAAATGCGATTATCCTCAGTTTATGGTGTTAGTAGGTACAGACTGTTACGGAGACATTTTCAAAACACATCGCGAATGAAATCATTTTGTGTTGTTCACAATCCCGACATTTTATAGGTATTCTCTTTTAAAATAACGATATCAATGAAATTCACTCCGTAGATCGAATACCTACGCCGTAGCTTGGGGGAACACGTGACGCACTCGTGTTTTATGGTTATTTCGGTGTATAATATCGTTCTAAAAAAATAGGAGATATAATAATACGAATTATGGTGGCCTGGCCCGAAACTTTTGTCCGGCTACAGCATAAACGAAATGAAAAATCATAGGAAAAAGATGTTCATATAGGTATTAGGTATAGGAATAGGTATTCATGCAAAGAGAAAAATCCTATTATTGTGAATTTGAAATATTTAAAATATTGCGGAATCATATTTACAGTATTCATCGTCGTGTCGCTTACAACGGCGAAAATAATTAAAGGTCGACCGAAACGTCTTCTTTACGAACAGTGCCTACGAAAAGACAACTCACTTATTTTATATTCATACCGCAAAAATAAGACGGCTGCAATGAACACTAAACTACAGTCGTGATGCGACGATTTAAAATATCGTATAGGATATCGAATAACAATTATCAATGTATAGAAATGTTGTCGTTAAATCGCTACGGAAATCGCAATATTATCTAATAATATTTGTTTAATGTACCGATTTTCCCACGGTTTTTCATATTTAACCGAGAAACTCTTGGGAAAATCGAAAAATGACCTCCTTAAGCCTTCCCAGTCAGATTTCTTTCCGGACAAAGTGCTATCACTGTAAATCGGAGCCAAATTGCTGGTATAAAAGTTGTTCGCAGAAAACAAATAAATAAATAAATATTATCTTTGTAAAACCATAAGGTTCTCCGTTCCACTCAGAATCTGAAATTTCGAAAGGGCGTTGATTATCGTAACAGGGCGAATTTTTTAAGGATGCTCACACCTTTGTGGCCCCTGATTTTTGGAATGACTAAGTGTAGTGAAAGACGATGTTTTCAAATAGTTACTTCTGTTTTTTCCACGGCAAGGAATATCCCGGTGGCGGCGTCAACTTTGGTTTTTCAATTGAGTACCTACACGCGAATCGCCAATCGGATAAGTTTTCCAAAAACCTCGACGAACCGTAATCGAAATGCGAACGGAAATCCGTTTCATAGGAGTTGCGTACTCGTGTATAGGCGTACATTTTGTCGTTTGAAATTTCGCGCAGTTATCGGAAACTCGGTTTTGTAATAATAGGCGTGTACAGGGTAATAAATACTCAAACTCAATAACCGGGGCTCGGATTTTATAGCATTCGATAATTATTAAAGGATACAGATAAAAATACCAAAGTGAGCTTTATACGATATTTATGAGAGTTGTATGCGCCCGCAGGGACTCCGAATATGAAATTTTATATTACTATTTTTTTTTTTGCGTGTTTTAATGATTTCAGATTTGTAGATTGCAATTTTTCGCAAATACGCATTGGTCTATTTGTATTTTTCATAAAAAATTCTTTCATTTATGCGAACTCGTAAGAAAAATATCCACATTTTCATTTCAAATTATAATTAAATTTTTAAGTAGTCCTGCGTATTCGTCATTTCGTCGAACAGTCTACATTCCCGAATTCTCACGGTCGTGTTTATATATTAAAAAAAAAAAAAAAAATAATAATAATAATAATACATTTTCATTTTAGTCATTTTTCACGTTTTTTACGGCTTACTGTAAGCTTATTTCAATACGTTTAAGACGCTATGTCATATTATAACGGTTTGTTTTAACGTTCGCCATGTCACATTACGGCGCATATTTCGGCGTTTCCAGTGCTGCGCAATCCGAGCGTGGCCTGCCGGACAAACATTTACGTCTCGCAAACACGCACGAAACGCACGCGAAATCGCCCGCGCACGAGCACCGGAAAAACGCGCGGCGGCCGCGACGAAAGCCCGTCACGAGAACGCCGGAACGCGTAATCCGACCGCGCTCGGAAATCACCGCGCGCGACGCGGTTCGTCGAGTCGTGCGTGCGTGCACATTTACGGACGCGCAACGCGACCCCGCGTCACGGAGATGTTGAAATCGAACCGCGGTTCCGGTTCGCGATGCGGGCCGGACACCCCGGACGCCGGCACGGCGGGGCGTATGCGAGGGAGCTGACCGCGACCGACGCAATACCCACGCGGACGACTGTCGAACCCCCGTACGGACACATTAAACACACCCTGTGTACAGCGTTGTCTTTCGGCGCCGCGACGCGTGTTGTTGCACGAGAGGACGCTCGCCGCCGCCGGCAACAGTTTCTCCGAACGGTTACGCGTTACGCGCACACCTACCGGCATTCTGTCTAGACGCGACGGATCGTTTTTGTGAGAGAGAGAGGGGAAAAAAAACCGAAACCGGGACAACCGGCACCCGTATAATATAGGACGCGCGACACCCGACACCCGATAGTTGTCGATCGTGTTTATCACGGACGTTGTTTTCGTTCGAAAACCGATCGCGGCACATAAATTACAACAATACCGCACGCTGCTGTCACAATACGATAAAACCGCGCAGCGCCGGGGCGAGTTCAATGTAAACTTAAAACCCCGGTATTTCAGATGTATACACGTGCGTCTGCAGCTGATGTTAAACCAAGTGCGCGTGATATTGTCGAGTCGGTAAATAATAATCGTTTAGACAATAACTGTTAATGAAACGTTGAAAGTCGCCCGAACAAAACGATCAATGCCCAATGGTTATCATTATCGGCCGTCAAAAGTCCGTTTTTCGATAAAAACCATCGCCGGCGTAAAAATCGCCAACCGGCACCCGGCATTCCCTCCCCACTCCGAAATGCACGACTGCCAATACGGAATTCCCCGAGAATCGATTATTGTTTATACACGGCCGGTGTCCAGAATACGCGACAATAACAATAATATTACGGGCCATTCCCCCGAAACGAGCGAGTGTAAAGTGCAATCTCGCGGCACGGTGGCGCCCGTACCCCGCCGAACGAAAATATATCCAGAAAAAAAAAAAAAAAAAAAAAATGAAAACTAAAAATACTTCGGTACTTATCGTGTAAACTTACGGGCGGAGTAGCACTCGTCTTCGTGCAACAGAGTTTTCGATTGCATTTCGCCGGGCGCCGCAGACACGACTGCGTGTTACCCGTACGCGACGATAGTAAAAGACGACGGCGGGGTGGGCGCGACGCGATATAATCGACTCGTCGAATGGTAAACGGTTATATACGGAACGGACTGACGGACTGACGGACAGTCGCGAGCGGCCAGTGTTGGGCGAGAGGGGAGTGGGGCAAACGAAAACTCCGGACGAGGGGTTTGGCGCGAGAAAAACACCGACGCGACACGTCAAGGCGGACGAACAACGGCGGAACCAAACGACCCGTTACGCGGACGGAGCGGCGCGTTCGCGTGCCGGCGTACGATTGATGCGCTTTTCCCGCGGTACGCGGCGGCGGCGGCGACCGTACGCACCGCGCGGCGATAACGGCGCCTGCGTACAACGGTAAGTGACGTCGCGAACGACGTAACGATAATGCCCCGTGGACGCCCCACGGAGCCGCGGACGGGGCGGCGGTCACGGCGTGCACGAGTTTATCCGGCGGGCGGGCCGCGCGACAACAAGTTGCGGCCGTCCCGATGACGCCGCGCGTTGTCAGTCGCGGAACAATATTGTCCGCGTCGTCGCGCGCGGTGCACGGTAGGCGGACACAATGCGAACGGACTGCCGCCGCCGCCGCCGCTGCTGCTGCTGCACGCGGACGGCCATTCGGTCCGGTGTAAATCGACCGCGTTCCGAATGACGTTCTGCTTAACGCGGCGCTTTCCGCCCGTTATCGGGACCGTTGCCCGGCGCGGACCGATGCGATGTCTGGCCGTTCGCTCGGCGCGAATGCGAAACGCCCCATCAATATATATAATCCGCGCGAAATTGTCGAATCCATTATTGTTTCGATTCGGTTGTTCGAACGAACGATAACTACTGCCGATGGGTATAATTGTACCCATTTGTTTTCTACGATTGCTTGCGGTTGCGTTGCGCTCGCCGTACAATATATTTGAATAAATTAAACGCACATCCGTCTACGGTATTAAACTATATTGATTTTGGTTAGTTTTAAATTACGAGCGGACGGCGCGCCGTGAATGATTTCGGCAGGTCGAGATTTCGATAGCGGACGGAAACGGCGCGAACCAGGTAAAGAGCGGAGAGCGTACGCCACACCTCTCGCCAAACTTTTCCTCCGTCGGAACACTTACGGATAGTAAAAATGATCGCGGGTATATGTTAAGAATTTTTTTACAACGTTTCGACAAGGCAATTTTCGAAAACTCCGAAATGCTGCAATCTATTATACTTGCATGCAATAGGTATCTAAATGTGTACCTACACGGTATAGCGGTATAAAATAATATCCGGACGGGTACCTTTTTTAAAATGATTTTTATAAGGCATGTCTAAGTCCTCAGTTTTATTTGACATTCGCAATCAGACCTAATTTACATACTCAATAATTTTAAATTATAAAGATACAATAAAATATATTTAATAAAATAATAAAGTAAAAACAAAATTATTAAAATGGTTAATACTCGTCAATAAATAAAGAGTAAATAAATATGTAAATAAAAAATTTATGTATAAAAATAAAATATAAATGAACCAATGCGTTGCCTGGGGTATTACGATTAGTGCATTATAATTATCAAACGTCGTCTGATTTCGCCATTTTTGATATTTTGTAATAAAATTTGCACAATTTAAAATTAATGTAGATGATGTAGATCTGGTGGTCACACACTTACGATCGATTTTTGCTAAATTTTCTTGCAGTTTGAATCAAATTTTTCATAAATATTGTTAGATTTTGATGGAATAACGATTATTTTCTGGCCAATTTTCACTGATAAGTGTATTATAATTGTCATAATACTCCAGGCGGCGACGCATCGATTCATTTATTTATTTAATTTTTAAGTGTACATTTTCGATTTATGTCTTTATTCATTTTAAAATATATATATATAAATATTGGGTAATTTAATGCATTTCTGTTTGATGTAACAATTTTTTCTATAGAGTAACTATCGAATACAAATTATGCAAAAAAAACTCGCAAAATTAAAATGTTAATAAAAAGCTTAAAAATGCCAACGGACCAAACTCGGTAAATCTGCCACTGCAGGCGTATATCACAGATATAAATATATAATAGAATTTAGTACAATTATTATTTTGTGGCTTTATATAATGTAGGTGTCCTAAGGAACATGTATCATAATCCAAAGGAAAATTCAAAATATGACGTATGTTCCTATAGATATATTGTTATTAAATTTTATTTTGATTTATTGGTTTTAGCTTTTACTACAATGTTTTTAACCTAAACTAACCAAATATTTACGAGTGCAAACAATAGCCGATAACTTACAAAAAGTTGACAGAAATTTAACTGGAAAATGATTGTTATTTCATCAAAATCTGACCAAATATTTACAAAAAATTTGATTCAAACTGTAAGAAAATTAGCGAAAATTCATCGTAAGTATAACCAGACCTACATCATCTACATTCATTTTAAATTTCGCAAGTTTTATTATAAAATATCAAAGATGTGAAATTAGATGTTTATTAAGCGCATATTGTCATAATTATGAACAAAAAAGTTGTTTAAAATATATTTTAACGTTCTTATTGGTAAAAAAAAATGTACCACTTTTTTATGTATAAGTATTCTTAAATTAAGAATTAATTTATTATAAAAAAAATGTTGTTTTTTTTTGGTTTTAGATTCTCGGAAAGGGGGACCAGCTGGGTCATAATACGCATATAATAATGGAGATAGTATATATGTGTGTGTGTGTGTGTGTGTGCGCGCGGTGATATTGTGTAACACAGACGGCGAAGATAAGAGATTATAATATAACCTTATGGTTAAACGGATGAACATTGGAGGTGAGGACACCGATCACAGACGGTGGAGATAAGAGATTATAATATAACCTTATGATTAAATGGACGAACATTGGAGGTGAGGACACAGTTTACAGACGGCTGGATGGATAAAAAATGGTCCCAAATTAGTAGCGCACTCTGGCGGAAGCTATAAATTTGTAGCTTTCGCCGGAGCGCGCTACAAACAGTACCCGTGATCATTTTACACAAGTGCTTTCGCGGTTTTGTATTATCCGTCCGTGATTTTATTAATTATTAATAAATGTTACACCACATAATTACATGAATACACGTTGCAATTTTTTTTAAATTAAATAATGATAGATGTAGAACATGAAGCGGCTATAATAGAGTAAATAATATTTGATCTGTACATCACTAAACAAATTTGGACGTTCCGGCGTTGGGCCATATCGACCAATACCAACAAAGTTGAAAATTTGAAATTGATTCGTCTGTCGCTTCTGAAATACAAACTAATATATTTAGTTGGCTGCTAATATTTTTTTCAAATTGTCGGCTTGACAATGTGGGCCGTAACTATGAACAATATAACAGTACGGATTACAATACGGTTAAATAACTACTGTTGTTGTAATGTAATTATTTTATTCGTAATTTACATTTTGATTTCAAGTTACGAAAAAAAGTCTACCTACCTAATCGAGAAGATGAACGATGATAAGAGCGTAGTTCCTAATAACGAACATCTGGTAACCGAGTATAAGTTGTCCGACAAGAGCAATTGTTTAACAATCAAAAATAAATGCTTAAAAGATGTAAATGAACATAATTCAACAAAGTTCCCACAAATGAGTACATCGTATGTACAAATCCAAATGCAAAACACGTTAGTCTTATTCAATATCGCGTATTAATACTTCTATAAATCCCGTGTATAGCAATGTGCATGCAATCCAGAGTTATCTCCCCAAGGAAATCGTTTATTTGTGGGAAAAAAAATTGTTGAAAAACCCGTTGCGCTCCGATAATAATATTTGTGAAGCGACTGCTCCGGTCGCCCAGGAAACATTTTTGCAGGTAAAATACACAATATAAGTTTACCTATGATTTACAATTGTTAACATTTATAAGGGTTCTCATTGTTATTGGTCGTTAAACGTTAAATATTTTTTTATTCTTTGTATGTATTATTATGTTATATCGGTTATATCAGTTAAACAAATAACGATGTGATAAACAAAATATCCGAGTAATCGTTATGAATTCATTAGATATTCCTCTTACTCAAACGGCATGGCGATATGAACAAATTATGAAAATAGCAAACGATTTGCAAAAAGCAGCTATTGATCTAGGAATAAAATGTAATGATGATATAAATACTGTGGATATATTTGAAGAAATTAAAGATTTTGAACGATTCATATTGTCAAGTATTGAATCAGTAATATTTTTGGATTTATCACAAATGATTCATGATTATAAGCTTAAAGAACCGTATCAAATATCGAAATTTCTAAACAGATTTTTCTCTCATTGCTCGTCACAATAGCTTTACGTGAAAGAAGTTTCAGCAAACTTAAATTGATAAAAACTTACTTAAGATCTACAATGGTTCAAGATTTGAGAATGATGATACTTTCAACAGAAACAAAATTAGAAAGAAAATTATATCGGAAAGTATTAACATTTTGGATTCTGAGTGGAACGAAGAAGCTTATTGTTTTACAAAAATGTGTATTTTTATTTTATTTTTTTCTGTGCATAACTTTTCTACCAGCAATTTTGCTCCAACTTATAATGATAGCAATGTTTTCAAGGTTAATATTATCTTTTCCTAAGATAATAAAAATAATCAAATTCTGTTCACAACTCACAGAAATAAGGACTAAAAATATTTAGATTTGAATTACATTCTCGTGTTTCGGTAAAAAAAAACTAAAAAAAAAACCACTTTTTGTTATATTATTTTTAAAATTAATTACCAAAACAAAAAACAATTGAAATATAAATATGTGTATGAGTGGTCCTTAACCCCGTGAGTAATATATATATAGAAAAAAAAAAAACAGAATTTGATTATCTTTATAATCTTAGAAGATATAATGATATACCTTATATATACGAGGTGTGGCTATTAAATAACGAGACTGGTTACGAAAAAGTATTTTATTATAAAAATTATTCTACATTCAAACGCTCCCCTTCAATATACTCCCCTCCCCTCGCCACACACCGTTTCATTCGTTTTTTCCATTGCTCGAGTCAATATACTCCCCTCCCCTCGCCACACACCGTTTCATTCGTTTTTTCCATTGCTCGAGGCAGTGCCCCCTCCCCTCGCCACACACCGTTTCATTCGTTTTTTCCATTGCTCGAGGCAGTGCTGGAACCATTGCTCGNCCATCGACTCAAACCGGATTCCTTTTAAGGCAGACTTTATCTTCGGAAACAAGTAAAAGTCGCAGGGTGCCAAGTCGGGTGAGTAAGACGCGTGTTCGAGTACTGGAGTGCCTTAAGCGGCCAAATAACGCTTCACGCTTTATCCTGGTGCAAGATCCACGACTTGTTTTTCCACAATATCGACCGTTTCTTACGAACTCATTCGCGCAATGTTGCCAAAACTGTCAAATAGTAATGTTGGTTCACAGTTTGACCCTCTGGAACCCATTCAGTCATCACAATGCCGTTGATATCGAAGAAAACGGTTTTGAATTTGGATTACGACTGAATTGGATTCCGGTGCACTCTCGACCTTCAGAAAATAATTTATGCCACTCAAAAACACGTGCCCGAGATAGGAAATCCTCACTAAAGGCCTCTTTTAACAACTTATAGCACTCAGTTGGAGTTTTTTTTTAGTATTCGAATAAATAGATTAGTATTTATTAAGGCTTTTTAGAATGATGTACGGACAAATAAACGTGTCCATTTTATTGACTACCATGAAAGTATCCTATCTTAAAAAAATAAAAATAAAGTAGTGGGGCAAGCGTTATTTTTTAAAAATAAAATGATCGTGAACGTTCCAAACACTAAGTTTAATAAACATAATACTAATTAACATATTTTTTTTTTTAGAAACTCGTAAATACTGTCGGCATGAAAAAAATAACAGATTTAGAACAATTGCATAAGCAAATATTTAATAATTCCGAAATTAATCAATGGGCTGATAACTGTAACAAACTGAAAACAGAAATAGTAACGTGTGAAAAAGAAGAATTATTTAGTTTGATTACGCATTTGCTTGGTCAACTTAATGAAAATGCCGAGATAATAAATAATGTCGTAGGTGATGCAGAAAAGATAAGATGCAAATTAGATGATGAAAAAAAAAAATCAATAGAAAAAGATAACAGGATAAACAAAATAAAACTGGAAACATTTAAACTTAAGAAAGAAAATGAAAAAGCGCGTGTCGATATGATAGAATTAATAAGAAAATTTAGAAAATTATTGAACAACTCAGAAGAACGATCGAAAATTAAAGATTTAGAGATATTAAAAAGAAGAAATGACAGTATTCGATATGATGCAGAGGTGAATGAATACAAAAATATAATTTTGGACCTAGAGTCCGAAATTAAACACCGGAACGAGCTAAATCAAAAATTGAACATTAAACACGATGATTTATATGACAAATACGATGCGTTAAAAGAAAAATATTATGAACAAAATAAAATAAATGTGAATCACGACAATGATACAAATGATCCCAGCGCAAAGATAGTTAACAGCAAGATAATAACTTTAAAAAAAATTGACATTTCTGGAATTTTGATAGATTCTCAGATAGCTAAATTAACACAGAATCTTGCTCAACGCGATAATGAATTATGCGAATGTATAAAGCAAAAAAATGATGCGCAATCCGAATTGACATTATTAACTAAATCGCATAGTAAATTATCTACGGAGTTCAATGAGTTAAATAATAAACATCAGACACTAAAAACACAATTTGACGAACTTACTAAAACCATCGAAAGTAACAATTATAAAATAGAGAAATTTTGGACAGATAAATTAAACTCCGCGAATGAAGAAACCAAGATAAAAGAAGCTGAGCTAATTCGGAGAATTACTCAATTTAAGAAAGAGTTAAGCGATTTAAAAAAATCGAAAAATTCGGCCAAAAATGTTGGTTTGACCAAATGGAATAGTAATTTAAGGTCATTACAAACAGGCAAAAAAGTAATCGCATTAAATGAACCCATAGCAATAAGGGATAGAAACCCAGTTTTGAAAATAGTGCCAGACAATGAAAATGAAAATAATCCAGTTGGAAATGATGCAGAAAGTAATGCATTACAAGCTGATGAGAACTCAATAATAAATACCGCAGAAAAAGAGGAAGAAAATTCCGAAGAAAATCCCAGCTTAATAAAAGAACGCAAACAGAGCAGGTTTTCAATATTATTTATATTATCGTTGTATACGAGTATCAGGATATATATAATTAAGCATGGTAGTCACTGTCGGCTTAGTGTATAAAACGCCTCGGCCACGGTTTTCTTTCGAGGGTCTCAATTTGTTTTTTACTTTATATCCCATAAGCAATTGAACAAGGACTAAAGACATTTGAGCATTAAGTTATTGTTTTAACAACAAAATCATGTTGACATTGAATTTCAATTTCAAACCAGGGTTTACCATTGCTAACAAACTACGATTCGGAGCGAAGTTCGATAATGCATATTTTGCAATGCCGTAATTTTTAGGGTTTTCGTCAAAACTTAAAACGCTTATGCAGTTATGCGTACAACTAAAATTAATACATTAAACTCAAATTTGTTTTTTAAACCACCAAGTTCACCCAAAATGCTCCACACTTTACCATATTTTCTACGTTTTACCTGGTTTTTCGTAATTATTAAGAAAACTATATGGAAAAATCAAAGAAATCAAACGAATGTTTTACAAAACAACGACTTTCTTACTCGCAAACTAGACAACATTTTGTTTCAGAAAATATGATATTCTTGACATTTGGACAAAGATTTCCGGTAGAAAAATATAACCTAACAAATTTTAAATAATCAAATCGTTGCCCCGTAATTTAAAAAAAATCGTATTTTCCATTATTTTGGTTTTCCTCAATTATTAGTAAAACTTCTATAGAATTAAAAAAATAAAATAACAAAAACTTTTTCTGAGGGCGGTTAGATATTAAATGGAACAAAATCGGTCTCATGATATTTTTCAATTGAACAAGATTTCTAGTGGAAAACATCGTTTGTAAAAATTAAAAATAATGACAGCGGCAACGTCACAACGCAACGTAAATATTTGCCGTTTCACCTATAATTTTCTTACCGGTTTTTCCCAATTATTTTTAGAAACCCTTGGGAAGTCAACAAATAACCTACCCAATTTACCAACTAGATAATAATTCCTTTCAGAATGGATACTACACTTAATATATTGGAGCAAGTTTTCTATTTGTAAAGATGCGCACAGGTACAGGAGTAAAAAAAAAAAAGTTAAAAACATACGCCATAGTAAAAAATATCAATAGATCCCACGCTACGTTCAGAATCTAAAACCTAACTTGTGTATGTTCGTAACGATTAATTATACTTAAAGAAAATGTGTTATCAAACAATTGAAATAACAAAAAAATAAATCTATGCTATTGCGGCATATTTTCTAAAAGGAAATCCAATCTCCGTGGTAATTTAGGCTAGGTTCCCGTGGACGCGCGTTAGTCGGCCGCGCGCGTTTAGATGTACGGGTTTCTCATACATCGTTCACGTGGCGCGCGTCGATCGCGATAACGACGCGAGAGAATCCGTTCCCGCGCGAACACGCGCGTGACAGCGCGGATTGCAATACCGCGTGTCGTTATCGCGGGCCGTACAGTTGACGCGCGCGTTTCGATGCGAACGATCGAATTTTAAAATACATTTGATTAGAGCATTTCTGGGCAACGCGCAGTGACACGCGGCCATGTGGGCGATAAACGCGCGTTTTGTGGCCAGCTAACGCGCGTCCACGTGAACCTAGCCCACCCTTGGGGAGATCGTTTTTCGATTTTTCAAACTTTTTCATAATATCTGGGAAAACCGAGATAAATGTCGATAAATGAGATAAATTTACCAAATGTATGTATAAATAGAAAATGCATGGCCTTTTTTTCTGCGTACAACTTTTCTACCGGCAATTTCGCTTAAAACGATTAAAATGATATGCAATTTTTCTGCAAGGAAATCTGACTGGCAAGGTACTTTAGGCAGGTCATTTATCAATTATTTTCCTAAGAATGTTCTCAGGAAATTGGAAAAAAACATGGGAAAACTAGGAAAAACGGTACAATATTAAACAGATATTATTAAAAAAAATATATAATGCTCATTTAATTATTTTACTATAATATAACACATAAATTGTTGACGAAACATCACATGATCGTTTTTTCGTTAGCAATGGTTTATCATACCATTATCAGATATACATTAAAATACCTACAACAGTGGATGCACCCGTCTCCATTATCCTAGGACGTCTTTATTAAGTTTAGATGCAGTAGGTATAAAATGAACGGTGAACATTTATATTAATGTAAACATTGGTGCAATTAGGTCTAAAATATTAAGGGGGCTGAAGCCCTTCAATAAATTCAGTTAAAACACGAACCATGGGGCTCAACAAGTACAACTAGGTACGCGTTGGCTATATGCCCCTATAATATTTATTAGATAAAACAAATAACAATGTTATAAACTATAAACTAAAATAGGTTCTTTTGAAGAACTTTAAATCTAATACGTGTTACATAGAATATAATTAAATTACGATTAAATTGAAAATAATCAATGTGTAAACCAATATCTTAGATTTTAAGACAAAAATACTGGGGGGGGGAAGGTTAAAATAAATTTTGGTCGTGCTTAGCCTCCTCCCCTAACTCGTTCCCTAGTTGCGCCTATGAATGTAGCTCATAAATCAGCTCATAATTAATAACAAAGTTGTAAAAATTCTTATAAAAAGTATTTCAATTAACAGGTGCGTATTTGCCCTAAAAATGGTTTAAATGCACTTCAATAAAAAAAAATATATTAAAAAATGATCTAAAAATTAATTTAAACGTTAAAAAAACTTCTTTTTTTTTTTTTGGTAGGAGGGGGTATACAGTGCAAATAGTGCAATACGACTACTTCACAACTCGATAAATAGCTTATCGGTTTCTTCATTGTAGCTGACATCGTATTTGTCTGGTACAATTGGTAAATCTATACCTAATACATTTTAAAAGGAAATCAAAATAAATTTTATCTAATTTTTTTATAGCACCTTCAATAGTTCGTATAAAGAAGAAAAATGCCTTAAAACCTATAAAAGTATTTAAAATAAATATAAAAATAAAAAATGTGTATTTAGAATTAAAAACAAATAAATAAAAGAATGCGTTGCCTGGAGTATTATGATAAATACGACCGGTTTCGAATTAAAAATTCATCATCAGTAAACCACAGTCAAAATGTAAAACACGACTGAATATAAAAATTAAATAAAGAAATTATTTTATTTTTTTTCTATGTATTCCTTCATATAGAGAATATATTAATATTTATTTATTATATGTGTATATTTTGTTTAAGTAATCCAAGTGAAATTCCAATAAAACTAAAGACCAAACCAGATAAAAAGATTATGCCGACCCCAAAAAACCTGTTCAGAAAAATGCCAACTTATTACTACGGAAACCTTTTAAATAAGGAACTGGTAACCTATGCCATATATCTATTTATATTTTCTATCCATTTTGTGTACCAGAAAATTGTTTAACCATGTTTGCTTATTATTTCAGTGTCCAAGAACTAGAGATCGATTTAATGGGGACAAAAACACTAAGAAATAAAAATCTGACAGTATACATTACCGATAAGGCAATAACTAATATTTACGAGTACAAATAATAACCCATAATTGGCTAATTATAACAGATATTTTATCGAAAATTGATAAAAAAATAAAAATCTGATGATATACATTACCGATAAGGCTATAACTAATATATAAGAGTACAAATAATAACCCATAATTGGCTAATTATAAGAGATTTTATCGAAAATTGATAAAAAAATAAAAATCTGACAGTATACATTACAGATCAGGCAATAGCTAATATTTACGAGTACAAATAATAACCCATAATTTAAAAAAAGTTGACAGAAAATGATCGTTATTTATTCGAAATCTCACCAAATATTAACAGAAAATTTGATTCAAACTGTAAAAAAATTTAGCCAAAATTGATAGTAAGTGTGACCTGACCTATAACATCTGCATTAATTTTAAATTTTGTAAATATTATTATAAAATATCAAAGATGCAACATTGAGCGTTTGGAATTTATTAAGCGCATGTGTTCATAATTATGAATAAAAATGAAATATATTTTAATGTTCTTATTAGTAAAAAAATGTACTATTTTATGTTTAAGTATTCGTAAATTCGTAATTATTTATTTTATTTTAAATTTAATTCATACATATTTTATTTTTGTAAATATCATGCATATGGCATATCGAAAAAAATATTACTTCGATTTTTAAGTATAGCACCTTTTCTGAAAGGAAATCAAACCGAGGAGGTAGGTACTTTAAAGAGGTCTTTTTTGCATTTTAGATTTAATTGGTGCAAAAGAAAAGATTTTTTGATTTTCCAATTTCCAAGCAACTTGGGATGAGTATAATAATAAATTGTTTCCATATTATTGGAAAATGCAAAAATCTAAACATGGAGTTTAATATGCAAGTAATGAAAACTAAGGTTTTTTTTTTTTGAATTATGTTTGATATTAGGTTGTAGCCTAGAGCTTAACCTTTTTATTATTTTTTTATTAAAAATTGTATTTCATTTAGTAAAGTGGGTTTGGCAGGAAGTGGACTGGTTTTAATAAACTGATATCAGATACTTATGTATGGTTTTGCTACGATTTGTACAGTGCGTTATTCAATTTAATATCCATAATTAATGGTACTACTATTTGAACATTACGGAAAAGTAGGTTTTAATTTGTGGTTATATTTACAATTGTTTCGATTTTGAACAGCTATAAATCTTTTTCATTTTTTTGAACAAACACTTCAATTTTCAGAATAATTAAAATTTCAAAAAGTTTTGCCTATTCAATAGATATATGTAAACATAGGAGCTGATGTCAATATTTAAGATGTTTATCAAAGTTATCCAATATTTCTGCTAATAGTATGAAAAAACAACTGAATTTCAAATAAGTAGTATGGTTTTGACAGAGCTTTGGTCAGGCTTTTTAAAATCATGTAATGAGATAAATAATAATTAACACATTACAACTGAATGGAGAAATAATACTTGTTTAATTTCTAAGGTATATGGAACATATTTCCAGTTGTATAAAAGTTAATATAAAAAAAAAAAAATAATAAAAAAAATAATTAATTTTAAAATTTGACATTCTTATTTGTATTTATATTTTGTTTAGTTTTCAAGTAAAAAGTAGATTATCAAAAATTATTACATACATTTACAATAAGAATCAAAATAATTATTAACAGTTTATTTATTACAAGAAACCTACCTGAACAAAATTAATCAGAATCACTAATATCTGATGGGCTTTCACTAGTATCATCATCTTCCTCTGATTCACTTTTGTTCTTTTTTTTTAATGGTTTTTTCTCTTCTTCACTAGATTCATCAGATGATTCCTGCATACACATACACATTTATCAATCACTCAGTTTATTAAGTCTTATTTATTAGTTTATTAATTATTAGTTATTATAAAATAGTTAATACTCTTTGTCTTTTGGCTTTAGAAAATTTTTCAGTCTTTTTGGATATTTGTTTGGATTTAGGTTTGTTGTCATCACTCAAATCATCTGAATTTACCCCTTCTTCACTAGAATCTTCAGATGACTTCTGCAGAACAAAAAAATAACAATTATTACATAGTTTATAAAATAAAAGGTGCTTCTATCTCAGTTGATGCTCGGTAACTTGTTTTTTAAAAAGGGTACTTCCTTGCCCGTGACACCCAAATCAATTAATAATAACTTTTATTTTTCATCTGATTTGCCAAGGTAACCCAGAAAACAAAACAAAAAAATTCTTATTCTTATTCTAAAAACACCAAAAACTATTTGTCACCACCAACTTCTAAGAGATTGATTGATCAACTTGAAATTATAATATTATAAAATAGTACATACACTTACCTTCTTCACTTTAGAAGATTTAGAAGGTTCTTTGTTAGTCTTTTTGGTTGACTGCTTGGATTTGGATTTATTATCATCACTTAAATTATCTGAAGGTTTCTAAAAAGAAAATACATTGTTATTTAAAATTATACACAATTATTAAATTTAAAGTATTTGTATTTTTGAAATAAATAATCCAACCTGTTTGGATTTTAGTTTAGACTTGTTTTTTCCATCACTATCACTTGAAGAATCATCATCAGATTCAATAAATTCTTTTGAAACAATTGACAAACTTTTTACAGGTGTTGCAACTTTTTTTTGTGAAGATGATTGTTTTGATGATTTTGCTTGTCCACCACCTTCAACGAATTCTTTCATAGCTCTGTTATAATCTTCTTTTGCTTTTCCTGCTTTTTCTTCGTATTTCTAGAAATCAACCATTATATAGATAGTATTCAAAAACCATTAAAGCCTTAATAAATGATTTTTATCAAGAACAATACAGTGATAATAAAAGAAGAATAAAGAAATTTACTGCTTTTTCACTAGATGTCATTTTTTTCCAAATTTCACCGCCTTTTTTTGCTATATCCACAAATGAAATTCCAGGGTTTTTGGATTTAATATCCTCACGTGATTCATTAAACCATATCATGTAAGCTGAAGCTGGTCTTTTAGGTCTACCGTCATCTGGCTTTTTGGCTTTTTTGGGTTTACGTGGTTTTTCAGACTAAATACATAAAAATATTTACAAATATATACATTTTATCAATTGTAGAATTTTCTTAAAAATAAAAATTTAAAATATTTATTGATATATAGATCAAATTCTAAGTATTTTCAAGTAATTGTAAGTGTAAATTGTTATTTTAATAACTTTTATATACGCTTTAAGCAAGTTAATAAATGAGAAAAAATAGACTGATAGAAAGAATGGCAATGAAATAATATTTAAATGATATAGGAACGAGGGTATATGCAAGGACGATGTAGGATATCAAACTACCAAGTGAAAATTTAGGAAAAGGGAGGTCAGCCCTTAAATAGTTGGGATGAATGTGAAAAAGAATAATTTAGATTTGTACTCAAGATAGAATTAAATAAATTTGAAATATCTGCTTTGGCTGATAATTTTCTAGCAAACAAAAATACAAGTACCTACCTTTTTTGAAATTCTTTAATGGATAAAATACACACAAAATGCCTATTAAAACAACAAAAAGAGCTGATACTTAGCCACTGTTGTAGGTAGGTATTTGGGTAGATACATTGAGTTTAATTTATATCTTTAACCAACAATAAACTATTGTAAATGAAAAACAAATCAGAAACATTGGCGGATATCAGTGGGATTATTAGGAATTATGATATTTTTAATACTTATTTATAAGATTCATGTTAATATTTTTATTTAGGTATATTAACTAAATATATTTTGAAGTAGTACACCAACTTACAATGTATAAAGTAACATAAATACAAAAATAATATTTATATATTAGCCCACGGCTTTGGTTTATGAGAAAAACCATAACACTCATCATAACTTTTTCAATGGATTTCTGCCTAACAATTAAGAATGAAGTTTGGTTATACAAGTTTTTAAAGGCAGTTATATTTACAATTATCGCCGAAATTTGATTTATAATAAACTTTCTATCAAATTTTCAAGTATTTCTGTTATGTATAACAACTATTTATCTACAGAGTACCTATTGAATACAAATTACGTAATAAACTCGCAAAGTTAAATATTTATTAATAGCTAAAAAATTGCTCAAATAGTTTTGAAAATTTTACCACCTTTAAAAAAAGCAAATATATGTTTTCTGTCAAAATGCACTTGAAAAGGATTTTTTTAAACCAAATATTATTGATCAATTGGGGTTAATTATTGATTTTGTTAACAATATCTATATATTTTTTAATCTACTTACAATTGTTTTGGCTGATTTAGGTTTTTTATCTTTTTTCTTATCTTTCTTTTCTTTACTACCACCACCTTCCTCATTACCAGATTCTGAGTCTGTTGTTGATGGATTACTATCAAACCTATATCAGAATTAATGTATTAAGTTGTAGCATTTAAAAATGTTATATATTAAATATACTCTTCAGCGACATCGCTTTCTTGTCCATCGGGATTGAAGTCTTCATCTGTACTCTCTTCTGAATCATCATCTTCATCGCGTTCTTGTCCTTCAAGTTTGACTCGAGCCAAGTAAGCATCAGGCTCAACTTCATTATCGGAATCACCGTAATCATCTCCAGTGTAAGCTGGTTTATCCTAACAATTAAAATCATTCAATAAAATATAATTTTGATAATAATAATAATAAAACGGACAACTGCCGTCTAAATGAATAAATAAACTAAAATAAAAAAATCATTCAATTCTATTACTGATTTGCCAGTGTTCTTCACTCTCAGGTTTTTAACATTGATAAAATCGTACAGACTTCCATATTCTTCCTTCTCTATGCTACTAAATGTATGTATAACTCCATTAACTAGTTCAATTTCAAAATCAAAAGATCTGGTGCTACCGCCACCTCTAGCAAAATTAACACTAGCGATTTCTTCAAATCTGATGTGTATAGGTGGCTTGTGTATATAAATAAAACCCCTTTCAAGAGGATAAATATAGCCAGCAGCAGCTTTATAGGAACAACCAATGGCTGATGTACCAGAATGCCTAAAAATAATTAAACCCATTAAATATTTTACAATATTATAATTAGGGCAGATATTTATATAAATTTGTATGTTTTTATTGGTTGGTTAAAAAAATGTCTAGTTAATATCAAAATGTGTTTCATTATCTAGCAACTTTCTATCAACAAAATTGTATTAATTCATTTATTTTTTTGCAAAATGTATGTTTTATTATAAGATTTTATACATTTTTACAGTATATTTTCGGATTTTGTAAATTTTTGACATATTTAACTTGATTTTTATCTTATATAAATATAAATATTTACACCATATATAATGTTACATATTAATATTTTAATAAAACAAAAACAAAATATATTTTTTATACCATTATACCATATTATAATTTTATAATAATTACCCTTTAAAACTGGCCGGTGTTGTTATTTTTCTATTCACAATGGCTTTCATGACTTGGGCAAGAACTTCATATGTGGGGCCAGAAAGTTCTTTAGTAAGTTTCCCAGCATATTTAGACTTAATTTCTTCACTAAAACCAATTAAAACTTGATGTTAAACATTATTATGTTTCATATTTTATTTTATTTAACTGTTTAGAGCAAGGTCCATAGAAAAACAAATCTACTTGAAGTATATTAAAATAATACATTAAAGTTTTAAACTTACTCAGAAAATGGAAGTTCGATAGATGTATCATCTTCCATATTAAATAACAACACCAAATAGTGGTATCTCGTTTGACCTTGTTTAATAGGTGGATCTAAACTTACTACAAAGAATACCTGGCGACCGTCTTTGTGTGGTAATATAAATAATCGGAGAACTGTAGTCATAGGAATTTTGTAATCAAATGTTTTACCATGAAGTTGGAAGAAAGTTTGGAAAACTTTTATATCGTAACGACCACTAAATAAATGTTCAATATTATTATTGTTAATACAAATTACTTATCATACTATAATTGTTTCCAATATTCATTACCGAGGCGTTAAACATTGCATTTCTCTAAATATAGCGATTGCGTCACCAGATATAGATATAACACTGGCCTGCTGCATAACTTGATTATGGAATGCCTCTACTGGGTCTTGATCACCCACAAGTTCAGCTGTTGGAATATGAAATCTCATTTCACAGAGACTGACAGGTGCTTCGTCGTTCTAAATTGTATTATATTATAAATACATAAATTAGTATTTGTATAAAACATAGCACAAATAATAAAATAATACTTAAAGGACTTAATTATTATTTTAATATTAGGTATTCAGGTTTAACATATCATATTTATCACACTATGGAATTTAAAATATATTAGTTTCAATTTACTTGATGAAATTCCAATGTCACTTCATTCTTGCCAGTTGTACACTGTGATACATTGTTTAAAGGTAATTCAAAAGCGGTCAAACTACCAATATCAAAGCTCAAGATTGATCCATTAAATTTAGCACTACCCCAATTCCAGCCTTTAAGAGCTAATTCTTTTTCCAACATGTCCAAGTGGTATGTGTTTTTAAAATATTTGGCAATTTTATCTTGATCCTATGTAAACGAAATAATGTAAATCACATACAGGAAGGAAAATATTAAGTCCCAGTTCAAATACCATAGCTCGCATATAAAAATAATAAATATTCAATTATTTATTGTAAAATTGTTATAAATAAAATAAAGCTTTGAACAAATTGATTTCAGTATTTCACTTTTTATTATTATTTTGATTGTATATTATTTGAATTTAAGTTAATTTGATAAAGCATAGTATACAACAAATGTGTATTTATATAACATGTACTCAATATTAAATCAAGAACGATCAATGAAATACAAAGATTTCTAAGTTAAAGAAATTGAATAATATAACCAACTTAAATATTGTACATTATATAATACAACTAAGTACATATTGTTTTAAAGAGCACCAAAAAATATTAGTTACCATTTGATCAAAATTGTAAAATATCACTTTATCATCCAAATTTATTATTTAATCAAAATAATAAACTTGTGAGCATTACATGCAAATAAGCATATAAAATTAATTTGTAACTTTGTAATTTGATCATTATAATGTTATATAAAATTAAACATTTAACTCACAGATTCATTGAAGCCGGAGTAACGATGAAGATTACCATTTTTTAAAAAAATTCTAATACCACATGTACCAACTAATTTTTGCCAATTGACAAATTCTATGTCAGAGGATGTTAATTGTTCTACTTTGCCCGTTTTTATATTTTTAAATGCAATATTTTGGTCTGTAAACTTTAGTCGTCCGGTACACTGAAATAAATAAATAAGAAACATCAGTAATAGGTACTTAGAATAAACAAGATACATTAGTAATAAATAAATTATTAACTATAAACAAATATTAGCTGAAATGCTTATTATGAAACTGATTTTTTATAATATTTATTCAATAAATACCTAATATTTTAAAATAGGTACTTCATACTTATATTAGAAACCACCCTTAACATCATAAATAGAACAGATTTTCTAAACAAAAGAGTACCAAATTATTTACATTACATCCGCTGTCATTTGAATACTGATTGCGTCAAAATTTCAACTCAACGTGATTAAATATTCAATAAAAATGTGTTAAGCTCTACATATGTAGAAGCCTATAACATATCCTGTTTTATAATTTGGTTGTTAATAATAAATCCTATGGAATTAAATACATGTCGGGGTGGATAATTATGTTTTTGAAATAAAAATGTACAGCCATATAGTGGCGTATTGGAAGAGGGCGATGGGGCCGATGACCCCCGATCCCCATCAATTAATTTGTGTAGGTATTTGCTTTATAAATATATGTACAAATTTAATATTGTTAAAAAAAGTGTCATCACACACAAAAATAAAAACACTTCATGGTAAGATAAACAGGGTAGAATAGGTATTAGCTTGTGTATAATAAATTTAGTGTCGCCTCCCCCCCCCACAATACAAAGTAAAATAAGCCACTGCAGCCGTACTATAAGAGCTGCTAAAGTAATACGACTACTTCTGAATGTCTTTTACTAATGTACCTAGTATCTACTAACCAACTTATCAAACAAAATATATATTTGAAAAAAGTTTTCAATTTACCTACAGTGGTAGTTATTATTTAAATACCTATCGTAGATATGTTGTCAATAGCATTCAATGGACTATAGTATAACGAGACTAGTTTCCATAGTTAAAAAAACTATTTACCATTATTCCCTTGACTTCAGCTCGTACGTCTTGGAACTCCAAATCCATATTTGAGATGTTAATATTAACAACGTTAACTGTACTAGTATAAATTAGAAACGCAAACCGCGATTGAAAATTGTTATATTGTCAAGAACACCGCGAGTCGTGGGTACCGTCACATAAACATTGAAACATACGACGCGGGAAATTGCCAATTGGAGTCCTAAATAATTATCATAAAAATGATAAAGGAGTTGTAATCACGGCGGCCTGCAGTAGCACCAACGTCGGAAAAAAATATCGGCCATGTTCAAACCCAGTGACTAGTACTTAGTGGCCACTACAAATAATTTAAACCACGGACCCGTCAATATTTAATGCGTCTATGGCAGGCTGCACACTGAAGACACTAGTTTTAAGAAACCGATTTCATGAAATGCGAGACTTCAGTTTCATGAAACCATTCAATTGAATATCAAATAGACACGCGCACTGCGAGACGAACATTTCTCATAGTCGCGAAACTTGTAATTTCCGTTTCGACAATAAATTTTCTTTATAAATTAATAAATAAATAATGATAATAATAATAATGATAATATAATACATATATATAATTTATATTCCATCATTATTCATTTTGTGAGTAAATGTTTATGTTATTTTTATTATATTTATCATATTTTGGTATTACGTACGCGCACTGTAGTATACACAGCGTACAGTAACAATAGTAAATAGTATTTTATCGTACTAAATTAATAGCGTTTACACGCGACATAATGATCACCATAATAAAATCCCATAGACACGTCATCGACGTTTTGACCAATATTAACTATGTTTTTTTTTTTTTTTTTTTATTTTATTTCATACGAAATATCGTTAAGCGACGAGCTACCATATTACTATTTCAATAGCCAAACGTACGTCGTTCGGTGTAGTGACTGGCGTTGACTTTGGCGCCAGTAAAAAAAAATTAAATTAATTCAATCAATACAATGCGCGTGCATTTTTAGTTCTACATTAATTGATTTTATGTATTTTTATTGTTATTTAAATATTTAAATACGATGTCGGAAGGAGATCGAGATTTTAATTCAAAATTAATAGAATCAATCGAAGGATACGACTGTTTGTACGATTCCAAAAAAACAAGGGTTACAGCGACAGAGATAAGGTCCGACTTGCCTGGGAAAATGTTTCGGAGGAGGTAGGAACGAACAGGTTAGTAAACAACTTTGAAATATCGTCGATATATATTTGTCGATATTAACGATTGCGATGGTTTTCAGTCATATACTTAATTTATTATGTATATACCAGTATAAGTATTCGTCTGATGACATTGTCGAAACTATACATTTTTTTTGTTTCGCCGGTGTACGCAAATATGAAATTAATTTCATGAAATTGGTTTTTTAAACTAATTTCTTCAGTGTGCAGTCTGCCTGTAGTCTACAATATTCGAGACTCTAGTTTACATTGATATACTGTATGATGTCTTTAAGTACTCACAGCCATTATAATTTACTAATCGAGGTGGATACAACCACCTCGATACTAATCTATGCTTACAGCTCGTAGCACGATGTAGATGAAATAAACATAAAAAATATAAAAATATTCGGTGACGGGTCACATAATGAAGTAGAAAGATCCATAACACACGAGAACGTATAACGCACGATTAGCGTGACGTCATAAACTCATGATCAGATAAACGCTTTTTTTTTTACGTTGGTGAGAACACGGTCCTAAATCGAGATCGGCCCTCCCCTATAAATTAATGCGTGTAGGTATATTTTGTTTCAGTACATTTGCTATATATTATCTAATTTATAAATATCTCGTGTCACGGTGTTTGTGGTCGCACTCCTCCGAAACGGCTCGACCGATTTGAATGAATTTTTTTTTTCTGTATATTTGGTAGGTATGAGAAAAGATCGTAAAGTATTTTTCACCATCCTGTCAATTTTTTCGATCGCGATTTTAGTATTTTTGTAAGAAGTCATGCGGTACGGAGACTGTGGTAATTCGGACGACCGGTCCCCTCGGCGTGTGATTAGGCTTTCAGTCCCACGGCCCGTTGGCTGTTAATGTCGCTCAGAGCCGCTCAGCCGCAGCAACGCATGGCCCCGGGACAGCCGTTTATTATGAAAAATCAAAATGTATAATGTATAATTATATATTATAACTCAAGAGTAATAGTATAGACAACCGCAACCGTTCATGTTCATTGTGAACCTTTTGAGATTGTATGTGCGTTTCTTTTTTCGGGGCGTAATAAAATGAAACAATTACGAAAAAAAAAAAAGAAAATAAAACATAAATCTTTCCAGTGGCGTATTTGAGGGGGCAATCGTCCCCCCCCTCCCTCCATTAAATAATATGTGTAGGCATCTGTTATATACATTTGCTGTATTATAATATTATAGTATAATATAATATAATAATTTAATCAAAACAACCTCAGAATCGCCTTTGAAATTGAATGTTTACCATCATTTCTACTAGAACAGTGTTATCGGATACAAAAATAAAAATAAAAACACTCCATGGTAAAATCAATAGGGTGGAATATCAGCGCGTGTGTAATAATTTTAGTGTCACCCCCTCCCTCTTTCCTCTCCCATAAAATCTAATCAAATACGCCCTTGATTCGTTCAACACCTACCTACCTATAAGGTAGCTGTGTATCATAAAGGTAAAATGAAAGTCATTATTTTCTAATATAGAAAATATCAATAAAATTGTCAAGCCAATAACGCTTCAGAATATTTAAACTTAAGTATCTCGATTACATAATGTAACGTTATGTTTTCCGTGATTTCGTTTACATAATATACTAAGTTTATCTAAACACAATAAATTACAACGTTACTAATTGTTAGTTATAATCATATTTATCGGAATTTTCAAGCATAAGTAGAAGGGTATTACCGCGGTGTATACGTCCTACGTATATGTTCAAATAACTAACAATCTTGTACCGTTTATATTAATAAATCAGTTTACGAATGATAATTCAGTTATTCCTTTATCAATATCACTATAGTTCTTTGTACCTACCGTTTAATTTCATTATAATAATTCACATTTTAGATTCTGAGTGGAACGAAAAAGTTTATGGTTTTATAAAGATGTTTATTTATTTATATTTGTTTTTTATATGTATGCAACTTTTTTACCAGAAGACTTGCTCGGATTTCTACGTGTAACACCTTTTCTGAAAGTAAATCGACGTGAAAGATACTTTAGGACTATAAGGAGGTTATTTTTCGATTTTCTCAAGAGTTTTCTCATCAAATGCGAAAACTAGAAAAAAAAAAACGTGAAAATTTACGAATTATAACAAATATAATCTTACGAACTTTTTTTGCTGTGAGCAACTTATCAAACAGTAATTTTGCTCTAACTTTTAATGATAGCAATGTTTCTGAAAGGAAATTTCACTAGGGAGGTACTTTTAAGAGGCCATTTTTTAATTTTCCAAGAATTTCCCCAGCAAATGTGAAAAACTGGGATAAACATGGACAAAATGAGAAAAACATAGGAAAATTGGAAAAATTGTTACATAATTAAATACATTTATACGAATATCACCGAAGCTCAAAATTTGGAATTGATTTGTCTATTGTTTCTAAAGAGCGAACTAATAATTGGTTGGCTGATAATATTTTTTTAAAATTGCTGTCTTGACAATGTAAGCCGCAATAATTAACAAAATATAATATTACAGGTTACAATACAATAAAGTAATAAGTATTTCTGTTATAAAGTTATTTATTTTTTTTTAACTATTAATTTGTATTTTGATTTTGCATTGAAAAAAAAAGTACCTAACGAGAAGATTATGGATAATAATAACTGGGCTTATAATGATAAGTGTATTGTTCGCAATTACGAAAAGTTGATAACCGAGTATAATATTTTGCTCGACAAGAGTAATCGTTTAAAATGCGAAAATAAATGTTTGAAAAATGTAAATGAACATAATTCAACAAAGATACGACAAATGAATGCATCGTATGTACAAATCCAAATGCAAAATACGTTTATATATTTTAATATCGTATATTAATATTTAATACTTCTATAAATCTCGTGTACAGTCAATTACATCAAATCCAAAGTTATATCGTCAAGGAAGACTATTATTTAAAGCAAATCGACTCGCTGAAAAAACCATTAAGCTCCGATAATGTTTATGAAGTGACTACTCCGGTCGTACAAGAAGCACCTTTGGAGGTAAAATATACAATATAAGTTTATCTAGGCTTTTCAATTATTAACATTTATAAGGATTCTTAATGTTATTGGTTGTTAAACGTTAAATATTTCATTATTCTTTGCTATCTAATCTATTATACATAAACGTATAACATAACGTATCAAATATAATACATAGCCCATAGTATATATTATTATATTATCTATATTATATTAGTTGATGTACTTTAGTTTATAAATTGTGAACAAATTGTGAATATTATTATCATAATAATTTAAATTTGTATTTGCTGGTCACTTGTTAAGACAGATGTGTAACTTTCTGTTTTTTTTCGTACAAGAACCAAATACGTACCTATTATAAATTATTTACATTCATTTTTGGATCATCAATTGAAATGTATCTATATAAATTAACGTATTTTTAAACCATATACATAAATGTATTAATAACAAAATAATGTTTATTAAAGTTTATCGTCAAAGAAAGTTTCCAATTTGCTATTCGGGTTTTCAAAAGAAATTTGCGGCAGAACTATGGAAAATAATTTTAAAATGCTACAAAAATTGCAGAAGAGTTACAAATATCGACAACTAGGAATAAAAAACAAAACAAAACAAAAATATTAGAACTTTATGAAACAAATAATGATGTGATAAACAAAATTTCCGAATAACCATTATAGATTCAGTAGGTATTCCTCTTACTCAAATGACATGGCGGTATGAACAAATTATGAAAATATCAAATAATTTAGAATTTCGTTCCGTTCATTAGATAATATAAATTCAAATGATTTGCAAAAAGCAGCTATTGATCTAGGAATAAAATGTAATCATGATATAAATACTGTGGATATATTTGAAGAAATTAAAGATTTTGAACGATTCATATTGTCAAATATTGAATCAGTAATGTTTTTGGATTTATTACAAATGATTCATGATTATAAAGTTAAAGAATCGTATCAAATATTGAAATTTCTATAAGGATTTTTCTCTTAATGCTCGTCACAATAGTTTAATGTGAAAGAAGTTTCAGCAAACTTAAATTGATAAAAACTTACTAAAGATCTACAATGGTTCAAGAGAGATTATTAAGAATGATGATACATTAAATAGAAACAAAATTAGAAATAAAATTGGATTATGACGAAGTTATTTACAAATTTGCTAATACAAAAGCATGGAAAATTCGGTTATAAATAATAATTATTTTAAATATTTTTTTTTATTATTATTAATAATATATTACCTATATTGAAATATCCAATAATTT
This sequence comes from Cinara cedri, assembly GCA_902439185.1. Lineage (NCBI taxonomy): Eukaryota > Metazoa > Arthropoda > Insecta > Hemiptera > Aphididae > Cinara > Cinara cedri. Next base: position 311,990 of record CABPRJ010000952.1, on the reverse strand, counting down.
GTGATTGTAAATTTTAAATTGATTTGTTTCATATAATATAATAATATATTAGTTATAATATAAGAATTGTTTAACTTAAGTAGATATAAAAGAAAAATTTATATTTTTATAGAAAAAACATATACACATATACTATATATGTATATTAGATTATGTTAAGAACCAATCTCAAAAAAAGGGGGAAAGTTGAGAATTATATATTTGTAGCTAAAAATAGTATTTCTTATTTTTGTCGAAACTTAATTACTAATTTTCAGATTTTTTTGACTTATAAACAATTATTAAAAACTGTGAGTGCGGCACACCTTCCTCCTCCAATCCACACCAATCCCCATCTTACATTCCCGATGCCTCCCTCACAGGATAGTTTTGGTTATGTTAGTTAAAATGATTAAGGGCGCATTACTAGAGCTTTGCTACAGGATTATAAATGGCTCGGTATAGCTCTGATATATATTATACAGGATGTTCCACGAAGATCTACCCGTTACAATTACTCCTCCTGAAATAGTAAAATAATAAACAAATTAGGTTTTTTTGTTATATAAACTCGCTATAAGGTAAGGACCAAAAATATTTATATTTGAACACAGTTTGTATGTTTTGGTAAAAACTAAAAAAATAACTTTATTCTATTATTTTCGACAAATTTGAAGGCAAGCATTTTATAGAGTTTATTATTTTGAACATTTTTACGTTTTAACTTATTATTTTCATTTAATTCGTGATTTTTAATAATTTTTTATAGTTCAGAGAAAAGTACTTATAATTATGCAGCAAGCTGTTATCACATTCGCTAATTGGTTATTATTATTACAGATAATTGACTGTATACTTTATTCTTTGAACTTTATATAATTAATAAAAATCATGAATTTTAATTTAATGAAAATAAAAAATTGATACGTCAAAACTTTCAATAAATTAAACTCTATAAAAAAGCTTTAAATTAAAAAAAAAATATAGTTATTTTTTATTTTTACCAAAACAAAAAAATCAATTGAAATATAATTATGTGTAGTCCTTAAATCTGTGAGTAATATATAATATATATATAAAAAAAAACCGAATTTGATTTTCTTTATTATATCCGGATTATAATCGGTGTATCTTCAAGGCACATTCTGCATATATAAAGACAGGTGTTTTAAAGTACCCGAATAAATAAATTAGTATTTATTAGGGTTCTTTAGAACGACGCACAGACAGATAAATATGTTAATTTTTTCGACAAACGTGAAAGTGTCCTTTTTTAAAAAAAAAAATAATTCGGTTTTAAAAGCGTTATTTTTTAAAAATAATGAGTTTAGTATTTCACAACTCATTATAGACTCAACTTATTTAATAAATATGTAAACAAAATATTAGTTTAATTTTTTTTTTTTTTTCAGAAACCTACAGATACTGTCGACATTAATATGACTGAATTAGAACAATTGCATAAGCAAATATTTAATAATTCCGAAGTTAATCAATGGGCTGAAAACTGTAACAAACTGAAAACAGAAATATTAACTTGTATAAAAGAAGAAATATTTGATTTTGTTATGCATTTGATTGGTCAACTTAATAAAAAAGCCGAGATAATAAATAATATCGTTGGTAGTACAGAAAATATTAGATGCAAATTAGTTGATGTAACAAATAAACCAATAGAAAATGATAACAGGATAAAGGAAATAACATCGGAAACATGTGAATTTAAGAAAGAAGATGAAAAACCGCACGTCGAAATAATGGAATGGGTTAAAAATTGTAACAAAGAATTAAGTTGTACAAGAAAAGAAGTTCAAGAATTAAAATCGCAATTTAATGAAAAAACGATTTTAGTTGATGATCTCGAAAAAAGAATAGCTAAATCCATAATTAAATACGGAGAGATAAATACTGAATTGGATACGGTTATAGATAATAATAATTTGTTAACACTGAAAGTGAAGGACTACGATATAACTATTCAGAATAACGATATTTTAATAAAACATTTGAAAAATGATTTAAGTTCCGCCGAAGAAATATTGAAAATTCAAGATGCAGAGATATTTGAAAGAAAAAAAAATAAAGCCCTGCATGATGCACAGTTAAAAAAGTACAAAGATACAATATTGGACCTAGAGTTCGAAATTAAAAACCACAAAGAGTTACATAATAAATTGCAGATAAAATACGATGAATTACAAAACAAAAACGAGGACCTAAATGTAAAATGTTCTAAACAAAATAAAATAATTGCGAATCACGACAATGTTACAAATGATTTAAATGTAAAGATAATTTCCTTGGAAAAAACGTCCAGAGATAAAGATTCCAAGATAGCTGAAATAATGCATAAGGTTACTGAACGCGACAATGAATTATGCGAATGTGTAAAGCAGAAAAATTGTTTACAATCCGCATTGACAATGTTAACTAAATCGCATAGTAAATTAACAACAGAGTTCAATGAGCTAAACGAAAAACATCAGAAACTAACAACACAATTTAACGAACAAACTGAAACCATCAATAGTAACAAGCATAATGAAAAATTGTGGCAAGAAGCATTGAACTCTGTAAATAAAATTTCAAAGGAAAAAGACGCTGATCTAGAAAGATCAAATCAGAGAATTACTCAACTTACTCAAGAGTTAATCGATTTAAAAATAAAAAAAAATGTTCATAGTTCGACTCAGTCGGATAGTGAATTATTGCAATTATACAATATAGTAAATTCATCAATTGAATCTAAAGCAAACAGAGTTTCAAATTTAACGCCCGACAAAGAAAATAAAAAAGACAACATAAAAAATAATCCAGTTGGAAAAGATGCAGAAAGTAATATATTGCAAGCAAAAGAAAATCCAATTATAGATACTGCAGAAAAAGAGAAAGAAAAGTCCGAAAAAAATCCCGAGAATCTACTAAAAGAAGAACGCAAACAGAGCAGGTTTTCAATATTATTTATATTATTATCGTAACATACGATTATTAGCGTTTATATAATTAACGGGTGAACGTAAGTTCCCACATGAGATATCGCAAGTAAAAATCACCAATAGGTTCTGACACAAAACATAATAAACCAGTACATAAGTTTTCTACAAGAATTACAATTATAACGAATACAAATAAAAAATTTCCTTAGGGTCCATGGTTGCTAGTTGCTATAATAACAATATTATAATTTATGTGTGTGTATACAGGCTGTCCCACGAAAATATACCCCTTTAATATCTCCGGAGATAATAAAGATAACCAAATTCTGTATTTTTTTTTTTTTGTTGTTGAACATTTTAAGATAGCTATTCTGTAAAGATTATTTTTCTGAAAATTTTAATGCATCACACATTTATATCCGATGAATAATTTCTACAATAGAATACATTTAGTCTGCCGAAAGCGGAATAGGTACCCACTTTCCACCTATTTGTTTTCATTCAATTCAGACACGGCCAAAACCAAAAATGAATATGGGTAAAATTATAATAATACAAATTGGCACGGGCAACGCCGGGCGTGAGACAGTTAGTATGTACAATATATTAGGTGTATGTGTCTGGAAATAATATAATACATAGAAAATAGTGAGAGTTTAAGATCTTTATAATTATTTTTATTTATATTAATTACCAAAGATTCCATAGATAAATTTTGGCTGCCTTTTTATTTTTTTTTCAAATTTCATTCGTGTTATTAAGGTAATCCATAAAAATAAATAATTTAATAATAATTAATAATCGAATGTTGGGGGATGGTTTTCAATAGAGGATGGATTTCAATAGCTATAAACCTTTCCCGCGTCAAAGCGGATAATTTTACGATAAACATCGTAAAAATTGGTCCAGTAGTTTTTGAGATTATATATACACGTACTTTAACGTAATATCATTATTATATAACAAGAAGAGCATGCGAGTCTTATATACTATAATTAATAATACATTTATTATAAATAAAACATGAAGAAATATTGGGAAAAGTCACATACTCGTAGGTACTAATTTATTTATCGCATTGAAAAAGTCACAGAGCATTTTTCGAGGGTTTATAAAAATTAATTAATGATTTTTTAACATATGAAATCGAAATTAAGTTCGAAATTGTACACTTTTATACACACAGAATACAGATATTATATTAACATGTATTTATTATATGTGTATATTTTGTTTAAGTAAACCAAGTAAAATACCATTAAGGCCCAAATCCAAAACAAATAAAGATATTATAGCAACTACGTCGATGGTTTACAATCAAATTAAAATTAACCTACTACATTGCCCAATGTCGTCTTNAATAATTTATAATTTATACATAAATTTAATTTTTTATCAAAATAAATTACATTTTAATAGTTTAAAAACAACATTGATATTGTAAATCAAAATTATAATAATTATTTAAAATAAATTAAAATGATAACTCAATTAACTATAATAATAAATTTAAAAATATCAATAATATAAATTTTAACAAAATGACCTCTTAAATCAAACATAATTATCTTATTACAAACTATTTTAATTACTTTAATAAATAACTTAATTAATAAAACATAAATAACATTAATGAAACATCATGAAATACATTTATAATTTATATTCTTTATTGTAAGGGGATTAATAATTAAATTATATTTTTATATATTTCAAGAATTGCATTTAATGAATTAAAAAATGTATGAAATATTATTATTAAAATGAAATTAATTTATACTATTATTCATTATTAGTAAGAAAAATAGAAAAAATAATTAAACAGCATTGTAAAACCAATAGCTCCCTTGCTCTGCTCAGAACCTAAAATATGTACTAACTCATCAAAATCTTCTGATTCATTATCATATGAAAATAAACATAGAAATGTTTGAAAAGTTATTGTTAATTAACTTAACCTAATGAACCCAAATTCACATTAAATATTTTAATTTTGGAAATAACTTAATTAAATTTATTTTATTTTATTTTTATTTTTATTTTTATTTGATTATTTAATTATCTGTATCGTCTGTCTCTCTTTGTGGCAAAGGAACATCTGATTCTGAAGTATCAACATTGATAACATCAGCAAATGGTATAGTATAGATGGTACACTAGAATGGTATAGATAATATTATCTCCGGGGATATTCAAAGGGGTATATATACGTTGGATAATCTGTATTTTTTTCTTCTTTTTGGATTGCTGCTTTCACCTGATAGAACCTGTTTCATTTTAAACTACATACAAAGAAGTAAATTAATTATGAATTATGATATTATAATAATTAATTATGTAATACATATTTTGTTTTCATTCATTCATATTATACCTGACATAAAAATTTTCCTCAATATCTATAATATTAATCAATGTTTGAACTACAATTCGAACTTGATATTTTTGCAAATTGAGCGCATGATATTGGTTATAGCCTTAATACAAATAAATGTCATATTATGACTTTTTCTAGACAGCGATCTCCTATTCACTACAAATATTATTTTGATGGTACCACTCTTGACCATGTTTTTCTCCATAAATATCTTGCTATAAATAATAACCTATCTTTAAACTTTAAATAAATGTAACCGTAGGTAAAGCATTAAAAGTCTTGTAATTTATTAATCACAACACCACTCATTTTTCTTCTGCTCGTTGCCTTTTCGAACATTGTATTTCGCGTTAGTACGTTCTATATTATAATACCGAGTGGTAATAATGCATCCTTACTTGTCTAGAGATAAATTAAGACTCGAGTGTGTCCAAAATAGGTTTTTTTCCTACGCAGTCCATATTCTTAAAATAGTCCACTTATCACATGACTACTCTTTAATTCGTAGTTTATTGGAAATTCTAATACTTCATCTCGCCGAACAGACATTGACTTACAATTTATTTCTTCACTCTTAAGAGGCACCACAGATGCTCCTAATCTCCTATCAAACGTAAGTATTCGTATTCCTTTCTTCTTTTCCAGACATCACTCCCTCTTCCTAGTACCAGCCCATAGTACATCGTACGGTAATAACCACCCTTTACATAGAATGCTTCGTAATTTAAATAGCCTTAATTTTGATTTCAACCATAAATAACTAAATGTACGATTAGTTGTAATGTTTTTATATTTAATTTAATTTTTATTTATTAAATTTTTTTATTTTGTAAAATGGTAATCATTATCTAATTTGTATTTCGATGTCTCTGTATTATTTTCATTGTTACTATATATTATTAGTATTATGTTAATAAATTACTGTTATTTGTAAACCAAACCAATCATAAAATTGCCGACTGGCGTTTATAAATAAATAAATAATTACCTCTTGTAATGACCGTTCCTTTTTTAATAATGCTATAAATTTCCATATGGAAACATGATAAGCTCAAAGTGCATCGTTGAATGTATGGTGCCAACCCTCATTTACATTATTTATTCGTGGTCGATTTTCGAGAGACGAATTACGATTGAAAAAAAACAGCCTTTGACACGTCAACTGTTGGAAATTCATCTTTAATGCGATATACCAAGGATAGGCAACTGGACGCCCGTGGGCCGTATCCGGCCCATTCATCAATTTTTAGTGGGCCGTGCTTCATTTTCAAATTAATTTATAAAATGTTACGATTTATCTGTATTTTATTTATTATACTAATAAAAATCCATATAATGTTTATCGTAAAACGTAGATATGATTTCTTATCTAGTATTAAACTGCAGCTAAATTATAAAATGTCTAAATATATAATATGTATAGTTATGGCTAATATACCTATTAAGGTATTTGTTGTATCAGTTTAGCGTATCCGTCGTGTCACGCTGGCCGATTGCATTGGTTTTATTAGTTTCGTGTTTTGTAGTGTTAAAAAATGTCTATTAAAAAGCGAAAAATCAACAATGAAAATATAATTTTTAACAGCTTATGGGAAAATTAGTATTTATTTATTATTAAAAAACAAAAAAACCTCAATGTTTAGTTTGTTTAAACATTATTGCAGTACCAAAATAATATAATTTCAAAACACATTACATGACAAATAATTTATTCAAATATGAAAAATACATTGATGATGCAAGAGAGAGTGTTGTAATTGATTTTAAAAGAAAACTTCAATTACAACAAAATGTCAGGCCAAAAGCAACAAATTCACAACAATTAAATTTATTGGCTTCATCAATTATTTCTAACGAAATACCAAAATCTAAAAAATTGTTGAGTGATGACGAATTTGTTAAAAACTGTGCAGTAAAAATGGCTAAATCAATAAATGAAAACAAAATTGCCAGTGAATTTCAAAAAATATCACTTTCAAGACGCACAGTGATACGTCATATAGCTGACATTGATAGTGCTATTCGTAAAACATTGCAAACCATATATTGACGGATTGTACATATTTTTCGATTGCACTGGACGAAAGCACAGATTTTTCAGATATAAGTCAACTTTTGATATTTGTTAAATTTATATTTCTATAAATTGAAGTGTATGAAGAGCTATTAGAATTATGTTCCTTGCATAAAACTACAAAAGAAATTGATATTTTTAATGAAGTAAAAACGCAGTTAAACCTTTTGGTGGATTCCAAAAAAATGACATCGATTGTGACAGATGGTGCCAAAACCATGGTTAGCAAAAATATCGAGTTTTTTAGATTATTACGCAAATATAACGTTAATGTTCCTGCTATATATTGTATTAAAAGCAAGATGCTACACTTCAATTAGAATTATGCGAGTTGCAAAATGACCCATTATTATCTACGAAAGAGATTGACGTAAGCTTTTGGAAACAATGTTAACCTGTTAACAAATATCCACTTTTATGAGGGTTTGCGTTAAAAATGTTATCCATGTTTGGAACCTACATATGTGAATGTACATTTTCAAACACGAAACATATAAAATCAAAGCAAAGAAATCGTCTTACTGATGAAACATTAAGTCATCTACTTCGTGTTTCCACTTCTGAAATAGAAGTCGATTTTGCTACGTTATCATTAACAGTCACAAATCCTCAAATCTCACATTGAACAGGTAGTAATAGTATTATTTATATTTAATTTAATTAAATTATTTTCAATAACCTTTTTTTTTGTTAATTAATAAAATATAAGAAACACGAAAACTTCTTTTATCTGGTTATCGCAGTTGCTAAATTACTATGTTAGAGATGCTTGTTTTTTAAAAAAAAATTCTGAAAAAATTAGATTGTTCGTGATACTAAGTATCACAATAACAATCGTATTGAGAAGAAATTAAGTATTGATCTTGAATATCCTATTCCTTTTAAACTTTCTACCTACAACAGTATCGATGATATGAAGTAATAGGAAGCAAAATTATGAAAAATAAAATCACTGATCTATATATTTGCAGTAGCGTAATTATGATTTGGGTGTCGTATCGTCCTCAAGAACTTTATTTTTCTTAAAGACTAGGGAACTACATTTATTTACTTATTACCTATAAATATTATTATATTATATAGTCCAGGTACGTACATAGAGGGGTGTTTTGGGTGTTTAAACGCCCCCGAAGTATTTAGTTTAACCTAATCTTTCATAGGTTTATTAAAAAATAAGTTTTAATTTTCAACAACTGATTTTAAAAAATACCCCCAAAACTTTTTTTTGCTTACGTCCCTGATATTATAGTCTATATTTTACAGAAATAATACAAAAAACACCGAATCCCTTATGTAAGATGTACATAAAGACTTCGTAATAAACACAGGTGCATACTGCTCAAGTGAAAGGTAGTAACCGTCAATTTTTCATAAATAAGATTATTGTAGAATAGGTACCTATTGTTTATTAGGCTATTTTTTACATAGGTCTTTCTGGGTTAAAATTCAGTAAAACATTAAAGGGTCTAAAAGAGTTTTACATAACTACTATTTACCAAAATATCACCGAATGCTAGACAAATAAGCAGTTAATGATATATTCTAGAAAAAAAACACAGTATAATATGTTGTTTAGTTACTGCTTATAGGTACGTTTAGTAAATGTATTTAGTGGAATGCATACTGCGTATGTATCTAGTAACCTTAGATCAGTGTTTCCCAAACTTTTTATTTTTACCGCCCACTTCCAAAAAAAAAAAAAAATCCGACAGATGCCCCCCTTAAAAAAAATATTGTTACAAAAGTATGCAATGAAAAATGAAGTGTATTGTTTATAAATAGGTATATATATAATGTATTGGTACAAATGAAAAAAAATATCTTAATGAGATGGATGTGGTTGGTGTTTTACTAGAAGTTCGTTGATATTAGGTTCGATTTTCGTAAGCAGTATTCTTAAGTCCCCACGATTAGTTATTTGTAACTGTTGTCTTTTTTTAGTGAATAGATTGGTTACTGCACTAAATCCACGTTCAACCAAGTAGGAAGATGGAAATGCGATCAAAAATGTTTGTACAATAGCCCACAATCCAGNTAAACTTTAATTTTAATTCCTTATTTGTAGTTACTTCTATCAATTCTTCTTCTAATTTTGCAGAATCTATGGTTTCTGTATTTGAAAATGGATCTAAAACCCATTTGAGTATGTCCATTTGAAGAATATCCTCAAATCGTTTGTTGAAATCGGAATGTAGTGCTTCCAGGTGTTGACAATATGTCATTAAATCTTCATCATTTTTTTCTTCCATTGATAGATTTGGAAACTGTATAAATTCTTTTCATCCTAAATTTCTTTTGTACATAAGAAGTTTTAATAAAAATGCAGAAATAATATTTTTTGTTTTCATTAAATTTAAATCATCACCTTGAAGCTGCAAATTTGTTTCATTAAATTTTTTAAACAGGTCAGTCAGATAAGCAATGTCACTTCTATAGTTAATTAAGTTGCTTCGTAAAATATCATCTTTAGTTTTTAAAAACTCAAGCACTGAGTCAAACAACTTATAGAATCTGTCTAAACAGGCACCCTTCGACAACCAACGAACTTCTGTTTGAAATAATAATTGATTCGAATCTTCATCATTTTCAGTACAAAGTAGTCGAAACAATCTATCATTCAATGAATTATTTTTGATTTTATTGATAGCTGAAATTACATAATGTAATGACTTATGTAAGCGTTCACTCAAATTTGTATTAACTAAATGTTGTAAATGAATGACACAATGTACAGCGAGTACATTTGGTACAGTTTTTTTCTAATATGCAATAAAACCTCGATGGCATCTTACCATGGCTGGAGCACCATCGGTCGCAACTGATAAGATATTACACATAGGAATTTCTTTTTCTTTAAAAAACTCTTCCAATGTGTGATATATTGATTCTCCTTGTGTGTCAGTCATCAAATTTTTAGCAAGTAATAATTCTTGGCAAATCTTTTCTTCTTTTACGAATCGTACGTAAACTAATAATAAGGCTTCGTTACCTGGTAAAGTTGATTCATCAAGCTGTATAGAAAATTTGGTGGCTTCTAAAAACTCGCATAATAATTCTTTGACAGATTGAGCCATTTCATCAATTCTCCTTTGCTCTGTATTATTGCTCAAAGGAATTTTTTTAATATTGTCAAAAGCTGGTTTATCCAGCACTGTGTTTATTACCTCGTTTATAGCTGGTAAAATAAGTTCTTCGCCAATAGTATGCGGTTTACCGGAATTGGCAATCAGTAGAGAAATGTTGTACGAAGCTCGCAATCCGTCATCATCTTGTTTCAATGTTGTTGAAAACATATTGACCAATGCCGGCTCTTTCAAAAATTTCTTTTCAATTGTTTGAAAATGAAATAAATCCATATTTTTTTTATTAGCANAGTCTCGACGGTTTCATAGCTTCATTTGAAAATACTTTTTGGCAAATAAGACACATTGGTAATGTAATATTTGTAGGCGATTGAATAAAACCGTACTTCAAATATTCAATATTATACTGCCTACATTTTTTCTTCTATTCAACCATGATGTGAAAAACGTTTAAAATTTAAATAAAATAATACGCAACAAATTAACGAAAAATTATTATAAAAACAACAACGAATAAGGTCGGCATTCGCGAGTGTACTAAATACAAAAATAATTTAGATAATTTAGATCACGTACGTTATTTCTGTTATAGCTATAACGACAGATTATCGACGATTGTCGATAGACGACGAACGATTAATCTAAAAATACAAAATACACAATTCAGATAATTTGGATCACGTACGGTGTTTCTGTTATTGCGATAAAGACAGATGAAACTGTCACCGCCCCCTTTTTGTAATGAAATTCCCCCCAATTAAGCTTGTAACTTCCATTGCCCCCCTGGATAGCTCTAGCGCCCCCAAGGGGGCGATATCTCCCACTTTGGGAAACACTGCCTTAGATTATCTGACCAACACATTATGATTAGATTGTCGCATGCGTAGGTACATACATTTATTATACTAAAAGGTGATTATGATAAATACAATTTATTATTTTTTTTGGTAGGGGAGGAGGTAATAGGTAAAATGTAAAAACATTTCATCTCCCCCCCATAAACATTACCAAATTACGCCACTGTATACTTGCGATTATGATAGCATGACTTAAAATATGTTTTTATAATTGTCTGTACAATATTTAGAATCAATACTTAATAAATTATTTATAATGATAGATGCGATTCCTGAAGTAACTATAATAGAATAAATAATATTTTATCTGCACAACACTAAACAAATTTGGACGTCGCGTCGTATAGACGAATACCGACAATTTGGGAATTGATTCGTCTTACGCTTCTCAAGTATAAACTAATATTAAGTTGGCTGATAATATTTTTTTAAAATTGTTGTCTTGACAATGTAGGCCATAATAATAAACAAAGTATTATAATATGATTAAAAACAGTATAAAATAACGACTATTGTTGTAAAGTAATTATTTTATTATTTTGTATTTCTTTGTATCTAACCGAAAAAACTATGGACTATTATAAGTGTATAAATCGCAATTACGAAAAGTTGGCAATCAAGAATAGTCAATTGTTCGACCAGGTCACTAGTTTAACAAATGAAAAAAAGTACCTAAAAGATATAAATGAACGTAATTCAACAAAGATCCGACAAATGAATAAATCGTATGTATAAATTCTAATGTAAAATATCAGGGGCGGATTTGAAGAGGGGGGCGATCACTACATCGCCCCTCCCCGTAGAATTTTTTTCTCACCTCCACCAGTGGCTTGGTAGTAAACATCAGGCGAATTCCAAATATTTGGAGGCCTGCAACTAATTTGACGTTTATGAGGCCAAAAACATGGATTAGATCACGCATGGGGCAAAGTAGATTGGCTTAGCATAATTAAATGTTGAAAAAAACATAGATAAATTTGAGATTAAAAAAAAAGAACATAATAAAGTTGTTATTATAAATTGTGTTTATTATATTATTTAATTATGTTACTGTTATGTAAGTATATATAATATTTTTTTATTATTCTTACTTAAATATATATTTAACTGTTTTAAATTAAATGATATTTTAAATTTATAGTTATAATAACAAATTATTATGTAGGTGTAACTTATTGTTTTAGTATCATTTAGTTATCATGAATTAGTATGTTAGTAAGTATATATGAAGAAAATAATGAAATTATGTGATAATGGAAATTTACATACCCACCCTGCCATTAACGGGTAAATATCTCTTAAATTATACATATATTATTAGTTCGCCCCCTACCTTTAATGTTACTCAGATATATCCGCCCCTGCAAAATATGTAAGTATAATTGAATACCATTAATACTTCTATAAATCTCGTGTATAGTTATTTCGATATAGTCAAAGGTTATGTCATCAAGGAAAACACTTATTTAAGGGAAATACAATCGTTGAAAAACACGTTAAGCCGCGATAATGTTTGTCAAGAGATCGCTCCGGAAGTATCAAAAACCTTGTTACAGGTAAAATATATAATCATTATCATATCAGTATTAACACTAGGAACACTCATAATCTCGGAAAGTATAGACTTTTTTAAAACTGTTTGTTTTGAAAACTTAAGAAACAAATATTTCTAAAATGTTACATTATCATTTTTTTTCACCCTTATTTTTGGGGGTGAAACGAATACCTGTTTTTGATTTTAAAATGACAACTTAAATTGAAAATAATTTCAATAGAATTAAAATATAAGTATGAGGTAAAATAAATTTTGGTGTTGACATTTTTGATTTCCGTCAATCCGTTGAAAAGATATACCACTTTTAAGTTTCGGTCGGTACGAAAGTAGTGGAGCAAATTAAAATGCCACACACAATTTCGTTACACCGAGAGTTTTGATTATTATACCGGGAGTTATAATTAGTAATAACCAGTGTAAAAGACTAATTCGCGACTAGGTAAAACCACGGTTATGATGATAACACTTTACCTATCATTCCCATTGTCATTCCCAAAATCACTTAATTTATGTACCACTTCACCTGTTTTATAATAAGTGCTATCGTTGTAAATCGGAGTGAAATTGCTGACAGAAATATTGTTCCCAGATCGAAAAAAAATAAAATAAACATCATTGTAAAACCAATTCATTCCTTGCTCCATTCAGAATTTAAAATTATGTTTTTATAGAAAAACCATATACAAATACACTGTAGAGTCTATACACTCTATATATAATATATATTAGAATATGTCAAGAACACCCCGAAATAAAGGGGGGAAGAGTTGAGAATTATAATTTATATTTGAGGCTAAAAATTGTATTTTTTGTTTTGCTCGAAACCCAATTACCAATTTTTAGATTTGCCAAATCTTGTTAAAAACTAGAAGTATGTCACCATTCGATCCTCAATCTACACCCTATATCCCCAATTCCCTCCTCTTGGGACAGTTTTGGCTATGTTAGTTAAAATGATTAGGGGTGCATTACTAGAGCTCTACTTCAGGATAATAAATGGTTCGGTACAGCTCTGATATATAGTTATAAATTATGTCCCATGAAGATAAATTCAATGCAATATCTTATGAGATAATACAAAAATCAAATTTTGTTTTTATTTTTATGTAATTCATAGAGATAAGAACTACAAATAATTATGTTTGAATTAAATTTCCATGTTTTGGTAAAAAAAAAAAGCTAAAGAAAAACTAAAAAAAAACTTTTTATTTAATTTTATTCGAATAATCTGAAGATAGGGATTTTATAGATTTATTTTTTATACGTTTAAACTTAATTTCGTTAAACTCGTAAGTTTTAATAATATATTGAAGTTCAGAGAAAATATCTATAATGATGCAGCAGGCTGTTATCGAATTCGTTAACTGATTATTATTAATTATTATTATAGTTATTAGACAGTAAACTTTTTTCTAAACTTTAAAAAATTATTAAAAATCACGAATTTAATGAAAATAAAAAATTAATACGTCAAAACTATTAATAAATTAAACTCTATAAAATAGCCATCATCAAATTTAAAAAAAAAAAAAATCAATTGAAATATAAATATGTGTAGTCCTTAACACTGTGAGTAACATATGATATGTATAAAAAAAAAAAAAGTCGAATTTGATTTTCTTTATTGTATCCGGAGATATTATAATAAGTGTATCTTCAAGGCACATTCTGCATATATAAAGACAGGTGTTGTAAAGTACTCGAATAAAAAAATTAGTATTTATTAGGGTTTTTTAGAACGACGCACGGACAGATAAATGTGTTAATTTTTTCGACGAACGTGAAAGTGTCCTTTTTTAAAAAAAAAATAATTCGGTTTTAAAAGCGTTATTTTTTAAAAATAAAATGAACGTGAACGTTCCAAACAATGAGTTCAGTATTTTACAACTCATTATTGACTCAACCTATTTAATACTCGTAGATAAATCAACATAATATTAGTTTAATTTTTTTTTTTTAGAAATGCATAAATACTGTCGGCATCAATATGACAGAATTAGAACAATTACATAAGCAAATATTTAATAATTCCGAAATTAGTCAATGGGCTAAAAGCTGTAAAAAAATGACAACAGAAAGTGTAACGTGTGTTAAAGAAGAGATATTTAATTTAATTATACATTTGATTAGTCAACTTAATGAAAAAACTAAGATAATGAATAAAATTGAATGTGATGCAGAAAATATTAGATGTAAATTAGTTGATGAAGCAAAAAAATCAACAGAAAAAGATAACAGAATAAAAGAAATATCATTAGAAATATGTCAACTTAAGAAAGAAGATGAAAAAATGCGCTCCGAAATAAGAGATAGAGTTAAAGATTTTGATAATTTATCAACTTCTGCAAGAACAGAAGTTCGAGAATTACAATCTCGATTGGCTGTTGAAATAAACGAAAGATTAATTTTAACGAATGAACTCAAAAAAAGAATAAACGGATCAATAAATAATTACAAAGAGTTGAATACTGAATTGTCTATGACTAAAGACCAAAATAATATTTTAAAACTTCAACTCGAGAATCGTGTATCAACTATTGAATATAATGATAATTTAATAAATAAATTAAAAAATGATTTAAGGTCCGTAGAAAAAAGATTGCAAATTCAAGATGCAGAGTTATTTGAAAGAAAAAATGAAGTTATTTTTAATGGTGCAGAAGTAAACAAACTCAAAGATAATATTTTTCATCTTGAGTCCAAAATTAAAAGCGACGGAAAGTTACATGATATATTGCAGTTAAAATACGATGAGTTACAAAATAAAAACAAGGAACTAAATGCAAAATGTACTGAACAAAATAAAACAATTGTGAAACACATCATCGCTACAAAAGATTTCAAAATAAAGATAAATTCCTTGGAAAAAATGTCCAGAGATAAAGATTTTAAGATAGCTGAAATACGTAGGACAACTGAACACGATAACAAATTATGCAAATATGTAAAAGAGAAAAATGATGTACAACTCGAATTGGAAACATTAACTAAATCGCATAGTAAATTATCAACAGAGTTGAATGAGCTATACGTCAAACATCAGAAATTAACAACACAATTTGACGAACAAACTGAAACCATCAATAGTAACAATCAAATTGAAAAATTGTGGATAAGCAAATTAAACTCTGAGAAAGAAATATCAGAGATAAAAGATGCTGAGCTAATAAGATTACATCAGAGAATTTCTCAACTTATGACAGAGTTAAATGATTTTCAAATTATGAAAACTCCGGTCAAAAAAGTTGATTCAAACAAATGTCAAATAAATTCAAGGCCATTACAGAAAGACAAAAAAGTGAAAATTTTGTTAAATGAACCCATACCAATAAGGGGTCGAAAACCAATTTTGAAAAAAGTGCTAGATAAAGAAAATGAAAATACCGAAATTAAAAATGATCCAGTTAGAAATTATGCAGAAAGTTATACATTGCAAGCTAAAGAAAACTCAATCAAAAAGGCCGCTAAAAAAGAAGAAGAAAAGTCCGAGGAAAATCCCAATTTAATAAAAATACGCAAACAGAGAAGGTTTTCAATATTATTTATATTATTACCAATATGCACGAATATAAGCATATATATAATTAAGCTTGGTAGTCAGTGTCGACTTTGCATTAAGTTCTTGTCTTTAGAGCGAAATGTTTTTAACATTGAATTTCAATTTCAAACCAAGGATTATTATTTTTATTTATGACTGAAAAAAAAAAACGAATACTGTAAACGGGTATATCGATATTTTAGGTGAGAAGTCGGGGAGGTAGGACACATAATTTAATTTATTGATTAACCTATGATTATCGATAAACCATTGCTAACAAATAACGATTCGAAGTGAATTTCGGTAAGGTATATTTTGAAACATCGTAATTTTTACGATTTTTGTCAAAATCTGATCTTAAAACGTTTATGCAAGAAAAAAAATGTTATGTTTTAAACTTACATTTGTTTATTAAACCACTAAGTAGGTACATTCTATAATGAACCTTGTATTGAACTTTCAAACATTTTTCTTAAGAAATATAATTTTAATAATAGATATCTACCAAATTTATAAACAATGATTTACTAAGCGTGATTATTCCATTATATTTGGTTAAATTTTGCATTTAGTCAAGTTCTGATTTTTGGAATTTATTAGTGTAGTTA
This sequence comes from Cinara cedri, assembly GCA_902439185.1. Classification (NCBI taxonomy): domain Eukaryota; kingdom Metazoa; phylum Arthropoda; class Insecta; order Hemiptera; family Aphididae; genus Cinara; species Cinara cedri. The sequence goes on along the minus strand of CABPRJ010000952.1, from coordinate 294,983 downwards.
AAGCCGAAAATTTCGAATACTACCAAAATGTATTTAAAGTATAACTACTCCATCTATTTACGGGATTTTTAATATAGGTTCATATTTGAAAAACCAAATTTGGTATTGTTACATGATACTCCTTAAATGCTGTAAAAAAAATTAACCATTTTTCGTAATTACAGAGAAAAAATGGGAAAATATATGAAATTTAGGTATTAGTTAAAATGTATAACGATATTTTTTTTTCCTGTGAACAACTTTTCTACTAACAATTTTTCTTCAATTTACAATAGTACCATTTTTTTGAAAAGAAATCTGATTGGGATGATATATTAGGAAGGTCATTTTCTGATTTTTCCAGGAGTTTTCCAAATAATCGTAAAAAAACGGGGAAAACAATTATAATATTAAACAAATATTATTAAAGAAAATGTTTAATGCATATGTATTTTTTTATCATTATATGACAAATATATTGTTGAAAAAGCAACACAATCAACTGAGCTCTGCTTAAAATCGCTTTTTCATTAGTAATGGTTAATCGTTGTTTACGGATATAAATTGAATTCCCGTCTGTATCCTACCTTCCGAACTTCCCACCTACAACAGTGGTTGCACCCTTCCCCATTATCTTAGCTTTTTATTAATGATCTTAAATCTGAAGTTTAATAATTAATTGTTTTCTCTGAAAAGGATTTTAACCTGTAACCAGTTAGCATACAATTTTGGTGTCTATAGAGAATAGGATACCGGTAACTTGAGGTGTCCCCATAGGTATACTATATATTGTACGCCATATCCTCTCGATATTTTACTTAAAAATCACGGATATACTGTGTATACTCTTGAATAATTTTTTAATGAAAATAATCAAATAATAACAAAAAAAAATTACAATGCCACTAAAACTATAATACTATAGTAATATATGTTTTATTCATTTCAATAATTATAATCAAAAATTCACAATATTCTTATGATTTACAATACTTTTTTTTTAAATTTTGAGTTTTCAATTTAAAGATTTTAGAAGTTATCGGTTTTCAAAATTATCTCAAATCCTGGCGAACTGACTACCAATATAATTTTTGATAGTAGTTTAAGGTAAACTCATCAATTAAATTTTATTTCATAATATAGAATTCTATACAGGCTTATAATTAGTATCTATAATTCCCAATATTCTTTCTCCCGTGGTAAAGTTTTGTTTATGAGCGATAGATAAGTTGACCACATACAGTTACGAATTTTAAAACAATAAATTACAATTTAGGATTATTGCAGTGACTTTCATAGAAGATGAGAATAATTTTTAGATTTTCTTAAAATTTCAGGAGCAGGGACTGCTGCATACTTAGCCCTTCTAAAAATACGCTCCTGTTCATCCTATATACCAGGGATGGACAACTGGCGGCCCGCGTACCTTTTTTATCTGGCCTGCGCTACATTTTCAAATTACTTCATATAATTTTAGCGCTTATCTGTATTTTATTTTATTTTTATTACATTTTTCGATAAAATGTGGATATAAATTCTTATCTAGTTTTAAACCCAAACTAAATTATTAAATGTCTAAATATATATTTATAATGGCATAGCTAACATACTATTTATTTCATTTTATCGGTTTAGTCATATCGGTACTGACCGTACTGCCGTAGTGTCAAACCGCCGCGCCGCGCCGTTAGTACTATTATTTTTGAGTTTTGTAGTAATTATTTTGAAAATGTCCATATTATATACAATATACGTATTTTTACTTAATATTACTGCTAGGGTGAGGATTTAAATGTACCATAAATGCTCTTTATGCACTTAAAAAAATAAAAAGTTAAAAATGCTCTAAATATTATTTTAAACGTTTTTTTCTTGAGTACCTGTATAAATTTATTAAACACAGTGCAAATAGTGCAATACGACTATTATACAACTCGATAAATAGCTTATTCTTATCGGTTTATTTTTTGCAGCTGGCATCGTATTTGTCTGATACAATCAATAAATCTATACCAAATACACATTTTAAAAATAGAAATATGATATCTTTTTTGTTTTAGGTGGATATCAAAATAAATTTTATTTCATTTTCTGATAGCACTATCAAGTTCGTAAAAAGAAATAAAAAAATGGCTTAAAAATCTAAAAAAGTACATAAAATTTCAAAAAATTTTTTGCTAGGACAACATTGCTAATTTAAAAAATTAAATTTGTATTATAATCCACACCCTAACAATAACAAGAACAGCGTACAAGTTTTTTATAGTAAGTTAACTTGTCTAACTATACCGGGATAAATTTGTATATAGGTAATTATTTGAAAATTAGTTCTATTTACTATAGTTAATAATATATGTATTATAATTGAAAAATGAAAAAACGCTGGGAAAAAGTCACATAGGAACTAACTTATTTAACGTATTGAAAAAGTAACAGAGTATTTTCCGAGTGTTTATAAAAGTTTATCACTCGATTGTTTAACATATTGAATTAAAATTAGGTTTAAAAGTGCGATGCACCATATAACAATTTTATAAGTGGTTGATGGTGGTTCGAGGGTCAATCCGTTGAAAATATTCTCGTTTAAGCTTTTATACATACAGAGTCTAGATAATCATATTCATAATATATTAATATTTGTTTATTATATTTACATTTTTTTAAGAAATCCGAGTAAAACTCCAAAAAAAGCCGAACCAGATAAAGAGGTAATGGTAACACAATCGATGGTTTTCAATCAAATTAAATTTAACATGCAGTGTTACTCCAAAAAATCTCTTCAAAAATATTACAACTTAGTACCGCGGAAACCTTTTAAATAAGAAACTGGTAACTATGCCATATATCTATCTATATTTTCTATCAATTTTGTGTACCAGTAAATGTTTCAACCATGTATGTTTATTATTTCAGTGTCCGAGAACTAGAGATCATTGTGCAGTCAAAATCAACGCTATACATTAAGAATAATACTGAAGTTTTCAATTTACTAACTTTGTTACAACTCCCAGTTATCATAGTAAACTTCAATATGACTAGAAACTAACAATACAATTTTACGAACAAACTGAAACCATCAATAGTAACAAGCATAATGAAAAATTGTGGCAAGAAGCATTGAACTCTGTAAATAAAATATCAAAGGAAAAAGACGCTGATCTAGAAAGATCAAATCAGAGAATTACTCAACTTACTCAAGAGTTAATCGATTTAAAAATAAAAAAAAATGTTCATAGTTCGACTCAGTCGGATAGTGAATTATTGCAATTATACAATATAGTAAATTCATCAATTGAATCTAAAGCAAACAGAGTTTCAAATTTAACGCCCGACAAAGAAAATAAAAAAGACAACATAAAAAATAATCCAGTTGGAAAAGATGCAGAAAGTAATATATTGCAAGCAAAAGAAAATCCAATTATAGATACTGCAGAAAAAGAGAAAGAAAAGTCCGAAAAAAATCCCGAGAATCTACTAAAAGAAGAACGCAAACAGAGCAGGTTTTCAATATTATTTATATTATTATCGTAACATACGATTATTAGCGTTTATATAATTAACGGGTGAACGTAAGTTCCCACATGAGATATCGCAAGTAAAAATCACCCATAGGTTCTGACACAAAACATAATAAACCAGTACATAAGTTTCCTACAAGAATTACAATTATAACGAATACAAATAAAAAATTTCCTTAGGGTCCATGGTTGCTAGTTGCTATAATAACAATATTATAATTTATGTGTGTGTATACAGGCTGTCCCACGAAAATATACCCCTTTAATATCTCCGGAGATAATAAAGATAACCAAATTCTGTATTTTTTTTTTTTTGTTGTTGAACATTTTAAGATAGCTATTCTGTAAAGATTATTTTTCTGAAAATTTTAATGCATCACACATTTATATCCGATGAATAATTTCTACAATAGAATACATTTAGTCTGCCGAAAGCGGAATAGGTACCCACTTTCCACCTATTTGTTTTCATTCAATTCAGACACGGCCAAAACCAAAAATGAATATGGGTAAAATTATAATAATACAAATTGGCACGGGCAACGCCGGGCGTGAGACAGTTAGTATGTACAATATATTAGGTGTATGTGTCTGGAAATAATATAATACATAGAAAATAGTGAGAGTTTAAGATCTTTATAATTATTTTTATTTATATTAATTACCAAAGATTCCATAGATAAATTTGGGCTGACTTTTTATTTTTTTTTCAAATTTCATTCGTGTTATTAAGGTAATCCATAAAAATAAATAATTTAATAATAATTAATAATCGAATGTTGGGGGATGGTTTTCAATAGAGGATGGATTTCAATAGCTATAAACCTTTCCCGCGTCAAAGCGGATTATTTTACGATAAACATCGTAAAAATTGGTCCAGTAGTTTTTGAGATTATATATACACGTACTTTAACGTAATATCATTATCATATAACAAGAAGAGCATGCGAGTCTTATATACTATAATTAATAATACATTTATTATAAATAAAACATGAAGAAATATTGGGAAAAGTCACATACTCGTAGGTACTAATTTATTTATCGCATTGAAAAAGTCACAGAGCATTTTTCGAGACTTTATAAAAATTAATTACTTGATTGTTTAACATATGAAATCGAAATTAAGTTCGAAATTGTACACTTTTATACACACAGAATACAGATATTATATTAACATGTATTTATTATATGTGTATATTTTGTTTAAGTAAACCAAGTAAAATACCATTAAGGCCCAAATCCAAAACAAATAAAGATATTATAGCAACTACGTCGATGGTTTACAATCAAATTAAAATTAACCTACTACATTGCCCAATGTCGTCTTACCCCAGAAAACCCATTAAAAATATGAACGTTTTAGTGCGAAGAAAATGTGTACAGAAAACTGGTAACGTATGCCATTTATCTAACTATATTTGCTGTCCATTTTGTATACTGGAAGATGTTTAAATTTTGTTTGTTTATTATTTCAGTGTACGAGAACTAGAGATCGTTGTACAGTCAAAGTCAACGCTTTACATTAAGAATAATGCTGAAGTTTTAAATTTACTAACTTTGTTACAACTCCTATTTATCGTAGCAAACTTCGATATGATTTAGTTTCACGATTGGAATTTTTTTTTTTGTCGCTTGTAGGTTTTGTCTCAAGGATAAATTTAGTTTTTTTTATTACCAATTTACCTGGGATATTCTACGTTTCAAAATATTGATTCGTTGATATTTAGTTTTAGTTTTGTATTGCAGGCCCCACGATTGATTAAGTGAAAGTTTCACTATACACTATAGTAGGCTTGGTTCGTTTCCCTACTAACCTCCCTTGTTTAAAAAAACTTATATACCACTAAAAAAATAAATATATCAATCGGACAATACCGTCTAATGTTTTTTAGATGGTTTTTAATGTATCATTTTTACAAAGATGTTTCTTTTTTTATGTTAACACCTTTTCCAAATTTTTTTTTTATCCTTTTTTTTATGATGTTAATCAAAATGTTCGATGTATGTGATATTAAGAACAATGTTCTATAATTAGCGATTTCTGTCTCGTTACCTTTCTTAGGAATCGTGATTAGTTTACTAGTCGTAAAATTATTTGAGATATTTTCTGTCATAAAGTAGTCTTGTATCTTGGTATAAATTATAATTACTCCCGCAATCTAAGCTACTAACTATTTTTCAAAGCATATTAATGTTTAATCTTTAAAAATTTTTATAATTTTAATAAAAACAAAGTATTTTCTGTATAAAAATAATAATTTATAATTTATACATAAATTTAATTTTTTATCAATATAAATTACATTTTAATAGTTTAAAAACAACATTGATATTGTAAATCAAAATTATAATAATTATTTAAAATAAATTAAAATGATAACTCAATTAACTATAATAATAAATTTAAAAATATCAATAATATAAATTTTAACAAAATGACCTCTTAAATCAAACATAATTATCTTATTACAAACTATTTTAATTACTTTAATAAATAACTTAATTAATAAAACATAAATAACATTAATGAAACATCATGAAATACATTTATAATTTATATTCTTTATTGTAAGGGGGATTAATAATTAAATTATATTTTTATATATTTCAAGAATTGCATTTAATGAATTAAAAAATGTATGAAATATTATTATTGAAATGAAATTAATTTATACTATTATTCACAAAAATGTATTAATTAAGAAAATTTTAATATTTAAAATAATTTTTTATTTGAAGATAATATTATTTAAATATATTTTTTCTACCAAACAATTTAATAATTTAGTTTATTAAGGTAATTCTATTTTTTATATTAATCATAATTATTTGATTTTTTTTGTAAAAAAAGGAACTTTACATCCAAAGTTTAATAATTTAAACTTTCAAACTATTTAAAATATTAATTTAAATTTTTTCTACAGTAGTTGTTATATATATTTAATTTACTTACCCATTTTATATACAAAACGGTAAACATAAAAACGCATAAGCTTTTTGATTCAGGACTGATGTAGAAAATACTAAATTAGTGAACAAGTTATTTAAAATAGGTTATATAGTTAGTGATGGGCACTATTGAATAGCTAATCTATTTGATATTTTTATGTCGAACTATTCGAATAGTTTATATTCGAATGAACACTATTTGAATATTTTTTCCCGTGGCCGAATAAAAATTATTCGTATAGTTTTTCGAAATATTCGATATTTTTCCGAATATAATTATTCGGGTGTTGTGTCATTTCGACGCGAGACAATTGGGCATATGGCACATTCGATGCACGTTATTTTTATGCAATTATATTTCGATGCATTTTTTTTTTCGAATTGTTATTATTGGTTTATTTTTAAAAATATACATATTAAATAAAAATTAAATAAACAATTATTGAATATAAAATGCCAATGTTAAAATGTTATACATTCTAATAATATAATGATAATTGTAATATTTATATACAATCTAATATCTAAAATATTATTACGTAAATACATTTATTTTGAAAAATAAATCAATAATAATAATATTATTAAACAAAAACAAAAATTCGTTGAAATGTAGTTTCGTCGAATTTACCGCGTCAAAATGACGTAGACTCAAAGTATTCGGTCACGGGCAAAAACATTCGAATGAAATATTCGATAGTTTACCCAAACCATCGAAGACTATCGATAGTATAAGCCATTCGATAGTGTCCATCTCTGGTAATAATAATGCGATATGCGTATTTGTATGTAGTGTGTAAGTGTATTCGTATCTATTAGTTCCATTAATCGTTAGGCGATATTGCGATAACAATGGCGATAAACTAGTAGAATAATCCCCGTCAATCGGAATTATATTTATTTTCATAAACATGCGCACAGCATACAACTATTCTTCTTCATTGGCATCACAACTCTTCAAGAGTTTTTGCCGCCACCGACACCTCCCTCCACTCTTCTCGATTTTGTACCTTATCTTCCCAATTTGATATCCCTAATTTCTCTAAGTCCTGCTTTATACCATCTATTCATCGCTTCTTTGGACGTCCTCTCGGTCTCTTCCCTGTGGGTTTCCATTCGACCGCCGCCTTAAGGTAATCTGAGTTTGACCTTCTCATCACGTGCCCAAACCATTTTATTCTTTGTGTTTTTACAAAGTTGGTTATTCTTTGTACTCCTGTCAAATCTCGAGTCTCTTTGTTCGTTCTTCTGCGCCAGCACCCCAGGTCGTTGTCATATACTGGGCCACAGATAATTCTTAGTATTTTGTTTTCGAACGACATAAGTTTTTGTTCCATTTTGAATGTTAAAGGCCATACTTCACACCCATATGTTAGCGTTGGTCTAATTATCGTCGTGTAAAAAAGATGTACTTTGGTTCTTCTAGAAAACAGTTTAGATTTTAGGTATTTGGTTAACGAAAATGATGCCTTTTCTGCCTTGATGATTCGGCTATTTAATACCACTGATAGAGGCCCCCAGATATGTAAATTGATGCACTTTTTCAAATGTATGCCCTTGAATCACTATATTGTCGACATGGTTGTTTTCTGGTAATAGCTCCATCACTTTGGTTTTATTATCATTTACATTCAGCCCTATGGTTTTTGCTTCGTTAATGAGGGTTGTGGTGCTCTGCGCCACACTCTTCCCATCATCACCAACTATATTCAAATCATCAGTGAAACCTAAAATACCAATCTTGTTTGTGTCGATGTCGATACCATAGTTATCCCTTTGTATACTCCGTACGACTTTCTCCAGTGCAATATTGAATAGTAGTGGTGAAAGAGCGTCACCCTGTTTCAAGCCTGTTACCACTTGGAATTCTTCGGATAGTACGTTGTCAACTCTTACTTGATATTTTGTACCATTCATGCACACTTTTGTCATGGAAATAAGCTTACTTGGAATTCCGAATTCGTACATTATACTATAAAGACTTTCCCGATGAATGCTGTCATAGGCCTTTTTGAAATCGACAAATACCTGCCACACATTTTGCCTATATTCAAACTTTTTTTCTATAATTTGACCAATCACCGACAGCTGATCTATTGTCGGTTTCCCTTTTTGAAATCCGCATTGATACTCCCCTATACATTCATCTGCAAAGGGTTGTAATCTTCCTAGTAATATCTTTGAAAACACCTTATATGTCGTGTTCAGCAGTGATATTCCTCTATAGTTGTTACAATTAAGTTTGTCACCTTTCTTGTGTAGCGGTACCACGATGGCCTTGTTCCATTCTTCTAGGAGTTCCTCATCGTTCCATATTTTTGGACATAACTCATATATTGCTTGGGCATACAACTACTAGTATACAATAAATACTGACGAGCAACGTCAGCGTGCATTATCGATTCTTGGGAATGTGGTGGTGACCAATACACTGTACAACCAACGCATTCGTCGTTATTATTGTTATTAACCCGCGTATTTGGAACTATAATATTATACTAATAACTAATCACTAATAGGGGAGACCGGGGCTATTTGGCCTCAGGGGTGAATTGACACATATCAAATTAATTAATGTTTGTCTAACCGTCACACCACAGATGAATCTATCATAGAATTACACAGTTGTATACGAGATAACAAAAGTTTACGGATTTAATTATTCCAGTTATTATCAATTGTATACATTTATGTACCATTATCTATATAAAAAAAACCAGTCAACTTTTGTCCAAAAATAATAACTGCCCATTTTTTTGGCTACCGGCCAAAATTGTACGTGGCCCGCCTGTTCAATCCGGGCCTGCAATACCTAAGGGTGTATTTTAGTTTTATACTTCGGGAAATCTTGATTGTTGATGAACGTACCAGTATTCTGCGTTTACAATGAACGTGCCAATTTTCCGTTTATCATTATTTGTTGGATAGGTCCGTCTAAGGCTGTTAACATTGCACTGTCAACACGATGGATGTTGTTTACGACTTAAGTACTAGTTATAAATTGTATACGAATCAACAGAACAAACGTGAGTTGTGTGACACTATTGAACAACAATTTACAGAATGATTCACTTAGCGTACTCAACCTTTTTTTTTTCCTATTAAATTTCGCATACATCATTCAAATTCTGATTTTTGTAATTTTTAATTATAGCCGTTATTTTTTAATATTTAAATTTGTCACAACGTTTAAGGAGTATCTTATGGTGATATAAACAAATACTTGAAAATATGTTTGACCTTTTTTGACCCCAAAAAGCTCACCATTTAACGTGTGTCAAAAATAGCGCAACGCGCACCAAAACTATATATTTGTGGAGGACTTCGTGCATTAAATTACTTAACAGTATTTTTTTAATTTTTTTATTTTTCAATCCGTAGATTGGTTGAATGATGAAATATTCTTCCACTCTTCTCTATTCATTGCAATTCTCTTTATCTTATGTCAAAATTATTTGGTTTTTCGTGCTGAATTCAGCCATGTAACAAGTCTTGGAATCGAATAATTTGTCAGTGAAATAATCGGTGAAAATGAATTTGTGCCATTTTTGTGACAATATGCCGAAAGAGGTTAAGTTTATTTGGGAGGAGACAAATTGAGTATCAGTTGTATACCAACACGATGTGCAGCGTTCTATTGATACTAAACTACTCTCCCCTACCTAAACTCAGAATTTGAATTTATACAAAACTTAACTAAAAAAATAGGGTGAACACGCCTATTGAATAATCTTGTATACAGCGAATTACGATTTATCGTTATGGATGATATTTTGACTCTAACGGTTAGGTTATGCGCCCTGTTCGTGGGCACATTTTGCCCCCCCTAGATAGCGCCCTGAGAATGATGATAGAACAAGATGCCATGCGAAACATCTCAAATATTCGGAATCTCTTTTTATACAAATAAAACTACGGAAATAACGTTTAACTCAAACAATCATGAGGCCAAAATAACTAACTGAAAATCGACGTAACAATTATTTTAAACGAAGTACAAAACTTACTTGAGACAATACCTAGAAGTGACAAAAATCAAACGGAAATTGAAAATAAATTGTAACATGAAAACTTGCCGGGACAACTTAGCACGTTTGATAGCTATTGATAGCTGTAGCATTATCCTTACTGTAGCAGGGGTCGGCAACCAAAAAGTAAAAATTTACGCGAGCCATAATTTTGATCAGCTTTTCATTTAGAGGTGCATACAAAATTAGAATTAAAAATACAATTTTAACATATCTGGATAGCTTATATCATAAAAATATAATAGTCATGATTCGATTTTATTTATTACAATTTAGGATCAAAAATTTAAATTTTAAGCACTACGATATATCATACTTATATGGCCGTGAGTTGCTGGTGCCTGCTGTTCAGCGTTGAGTACTGTGGGTTGAGAAGTGCTCGATGTAACTTAATCGATGTTTAATTAAATCAAGCAATGAAGTCAAAAACAAGAACAATAAGAATATTATGATATATTTGTATGATCTATCAAAACGCAGTATGAAACCTTAAAATTGGTTTCTCTAATTTGGCTACTTTTTTAAATCATTTTTTATGTTTTGTATTTTTTGTAAATAAAAACAGAATTTTATTTATATTTTTATATTTTTTTATTTTAATGTTTACAAAACTATATAATTTTTAATAACTTTAATTGTATACAATACATAAAACAAATATGTTTTTCTTAACTATTATTATATAAGTTTTCTTAATTATCTATAGTTAATGGTATGAATTATACAACACAATCATGAATTAAAATACAGTAAGTGGTTACACTTTTAAAATTTTCAGAGGATTTTATTTCCAAACTTTCATCGTCTGAAGAAGCTGTTGCTGAATCATTCTGCTTCGAAGTATGAATAACAATAATCGGTCTCCAATTCAAAAACTTTGCAGGACTTAATATAGGACTTCGCACTCCGTTTTCATAGTAAGACTCTTGAAACAATGCATACATATCATACAATAAGGAGTAATTTTTTTTACTAATATCTAAATTCAAATTGTTATTCGGAAACATAACAGAATTTAAATAATATGCTTTGCCATGGTTCTTACGTTTTCCCTGATTTTTTGTAATTATTAAGAAAACTCAAACAACGGCTTTCTTACTCGCTAACTGGACAACATATAATTTCAGAAAATATGCTATTCTTGAAATTTGGACTATGATTTCTCATAGAAAAATATAATCTTACAAATTTTAAGTGGATTCGTTGCGTCGAAATTTGAAAAAATTGTATTTTCCATCTTGGTTGGTATTTTCCTATTATTCGGTAAACCACTCAATGATTTAAACTTTCTCTGATAGTGGCTAGACATTAAATGGAACAAAGTCGATCTCATGTTACTTAGTCATTTTACCTATAATGTTCTTTCCGGTTTTTCCAAATTATTTTGAAAATCCCTTGAAAAATCAAAAAGTAACCTATTAATTTTGGTAATTATTTGACCTTTGGTTCTGTTGGCTCTACTTTGTGGTTGCTTTACTTAAAAATAATACCTATTTTAAAAAAACAGAATAAAATAGATGTCCTTTAGAACGGTTACAGCCTTTGGTGTAAGTGGGAAGTTGGGAAGGTAGAATATAGACTGAAATTTAATGTATAAATGTAAGGAAAAATAATGAAATCGTTTTGCCGAATTTTAAAAAAATCGTTTACTCCATCTTTTATGGTTTTTCCAATTAATTTGAAAACCCTTTGAAAATTAAAAGAATAACCTATTATTAACTATAATATTCTTACGATTTATAATACTTTTTATTAAATTTTGATTTTTTGGTTTAGATTTTTTACAGGTTATCGGTTTTCAAATGTTTTCAGTTTCATCGGAACCGACTACCAATGTATTTATTTTTATATTTTATAAATATTTCAATTGCAGTTTGGTCAACTAAATTTAATTTCATAACGTAGAATTCTTACAAAATGGTAACTGACAGGTTTATAACTATAATCTATAATTCCCAGTATTCGATTTCCCGTGATAAAGTTTTGTTCGTGATAAGATAAGATAAGATAAGATAAGCTATAAGATAAGCTAACCACATTCAGCTAACTGAATTTCGCATTATTATAGTCGAAATTATAGTATTCGATAATTTATTATTGTGTTGAGAATAATTTTTCTTGTTGGGTAAAAATTCGACTCCAGTGACGCAGTTTTATATTTGCCCACGGTCGTTTTTTTTTTTTTGTTTCACGAACCACAGTTTACAAAAGTATAATTAATGATCATAACTTTTTAAGTATGATGTATCTGTCTGTATAGTATTGCATATTAATTATATCGAAATTGATTTTTGAGAATGGTTTTTAATGTTTTTCCTTGAATTAAATTCCGTGTAAAAAAGAAAGAGAAAGAGAAGAAAATGTTTCCTGCATTGTTTCCGTATCGCATAGTTTTTTGTTTTTTTTTTTTTTGTCTAAATAATAAATTATTATAGTGTTTTTGCCTTATTACATAAAATATATCATTTTGCGTTTCCTTGACCTTTTTTTTCATCATAAAGTAATAGTATCCATATATTTCTTTTTTATCCAATAAATTACGGTTGTGCTCAACTCGCTGCAGGCATACCTATTTTATTATTTACATTATTACTTCTTATAATAGTAATTATTTAACCATATATTGCATTGGGAAATTTACTATTTTACTGCATGTATCAATCAGTTAAATAAAAATATACATATGTATATATAAATGAATTAACTGAATAGGAAACTAAACAAAAATTGAACAAATTTGTTCATCAATCTGTCTAGATAACATCAGTTTCATTTTATGGTTAGCCGTTAGGAATATTATAAACGATAGTATAATCTTAATGACCTGATTACTAACGAATTTAACGTCAGGCTAAGTATTGTTTGAAGTATAGGCCAAGTGTACTTAATAGGTATAGGGCGACAAATTTGTATTGAATAATTATTTTATTTTAAAAATAGTATTGAATATTGCATAACTGTAGTGCAAACAAAATAAACTGAAAATAAGTATTACCTGTAGTTTTATTTTTTTAGGAACTACACTGTTTCGGAAGAAGTGGTAAACAAATTAGCTTAGGGGCAAGCAAAAAACAAAATACGTTACTGAACAGGAATTTTTTTAAAGTAAAAATCCACTGCATATCCACCCTTTTCTTTAATAAAGACCAAACCTTCTTTTTAAGTTTTGGACTCGTCAATTTACCCCTACACCCACAAATTAATGTATTTCTTATACATAAAATATAATATTTCATTACAACTTACAAAATTTGCTAGGTAGTTCAATAATTCACCGTTTGTTTATTTTATTAGTGGACTAAATCTTATTGTACGAGATATCTAACAGATTTCACCGTGTGTCCATTTAAACACAAAAATATTCTGATAAAATGTCCAGCCACTGAATGTGAAATTGCTTTTAAAATCTCTTATTATTTGTATACAATGCAGTGTTTGATTTTTTTAGTAATTTTCAATTTTTTTTATTCAAAATCGTATTTATTTTACTTTATATATAATATAATATTGAAATTCACAAATTAATAAAATTTAAGTACTATCATATTAATATATTACTAAAATATATGCAAGGTATACCTATTTATAAAATATATAATTATATAGGTATTTTATAGAATACAAACTACACCTAAAATAATATAGAAACTCTAACACGTTATATTTAAATATTTAATAATGGATACAATTTTATTTATTATGCTTATGCGTATTTTGGGTTTACATTTTAACTCGACAGAATATTTTACATAAACATTATATATATCGAAAAAAACCAATTTAAATAAACTAACAAAACAATTGCTACGTATTCGTTTTAAATGTTGTATTTTTTCTTCTTTTCCTTTGCCTTCGATCTAACTGTACTTGAGATTAACAGACAGGTATACAGTTAAACAAGTAAGTAAACAGACTTTGGTGCTCTTGAATATCTAGGCTACCCAAAAAAGTAAGTGGTCACTCGAAGCACGCAAATAATATAAGTACCTGGTTTTACTGTTCTTGCGATATTATATTGTATTACTAAAATTATGTTCTACTTAAAATTTAAAAAAAGGGAACAAGTGGGAATCGGGAAAACATCGTGGATAGTAGGTATCTACTTTGATACTTAACGAACTAACATAATATATTTTAATATATTATATATTAATAATAATATCTAGGAATAGTATCTAAGACCGCGGTTAATACTATGGATTCAGAACAAATAATTTGAGAGTTATATCTTACGGGGTCATAAACATATATAATTCCAACCCAAAGGTACTTTCACAGATTTTAAATTTTCCTATATTTCATAAAATTAACAAATCATACATTCCTAAAGTCAATACAGTTGCAAAAATATTTATGTATTATTCATATTATTTTAAAATATACTTTTTGTATGGATATAAAAAAATTTTAAAAGTTTTGGAAAAACTGTGGTATAATTAATATAAATAAATACTTACATCACCAAACTTAATAACTGGTAATAGTTGATTGCGTGTCACTTCGGACCATAAAAAATCTTTCCGACAATTTGGTACTGGTTTGTTCATGAAAAATCACTGGATTTGATACCTCGGAAAATAATACTGTGGACATTTAAATTTAATTTAGCTTTTCTTTCTAAATGTGAATTACCCTAAAAAGTAAAAAATAATATATTAGGTACATATTTAGGTACCAACGTTTCAATGAGTTTTAAGTTTATTCAAATTATTAAGTATCAAATTTAATACCTTCTGTGTAAAAATACATATTAAAAAATTAGGAATAACTATTTTTTTTTTATAAAATAAAACTATTTATATAATAGAGAGAAATGAAAGTATATTTTTTTAAATTCATTGAGGTTTTCTGATTTTATGTTAGTTAACTGTTGCTCATTTAATATTTCATCAAATATTTTAGAAATTACACTGTGGTTCAATTTAGGTTTCTTTTTATTAATACAAAAATTATTCTAAAAAATAAATGCAACAATAACACATAAGTTAGTTTAATTTTATGAATGGGTAATCAATCACAAATTAACAAATTATATTATATTACCATATTACTATATTACTATGTTATAGTAATACATTGTATTATAGTACTTAAATTAGTATACAATTTTGCCTATTCAATCCCTGTAATTGAACTTCAACTTTTTTAATAAGTTGCCTACATAGCTCCTAAAAATACATTTTTTAACCCATTCTTAAAATTGTGTTACTATTGTTCAATATTGTACCTATGTTGCCTTCCCAGCTCCTGAAATTGTATTGTAAGTTCTCAGTTTATCTATTTATTGCCTATCAAACTTTCAAAAATCTATAGCTATTATTCAAGAAAATATTTCTATACCTACAAACCAAAATCAGGGTCCAAAAAACTGTTTCGGCTGGTTATTGTGACGTTATGCTACTACTAAGAAAATATTTATTTTGTACCTCATATCGTACATCATTACACATTTATTGCCTATCTAACGCCTTCAATTAAATTTTTTACGCACTTTGAGAACAATTAGGCTCTGTTATAAAACATTGCTGGTTGAACATCCGTTAATTATTAGCCATTATCGTGACGTTATTCATTTAGATTCTAAGTGTAGTGAAGAAGCTTACGGTGTTACAAAGATGTTTATTTTTTTTTATCTGTGCGCAACTTTTCTACCAGAAGATTTTCTCGGATTTCTACATGTAGCATCTTTTTTTTTTAGAGAGGTCGTTTCCATTTTCCCCGGAGTTTTCTCATCAAACCTAACCTAACCTATCCTAACCGAAAAAATATAAGAAATGTAGATATTAGTTAAAATATATCATGGCCTTCTTTTTTTCTGTGTACAACTTTTCTACCAGCAATTTTGCTCCAAATTTTAATGGTAGAAATGTTTCTAAAAATAACTTTCACTAAGGAGGTACCTAAGAGAGGTCATTTTTTCTGGAGTTTTCCTAGAAAATGTGAAAAACTGGGAAAAACGTAGGAAAATTGGGAAAATCGGTACAACAAATTTTATTAAAAAAAATATATTAAATTATTAAATATTTTACTAAAAAATGACATATATATTGTTGTCAAAGCATAACTATTGATTGAACTCCGCTTAGAATCATTTTTTCGTAAGTAATAGTTTATTGTTGCTTACATTAAATTTTAGTCTATATTCTACCTTGTCAACTTCTCACCTACATCAGTGGCTGCAACCGTCTCCATTATTTTACCTTTCTTTTTGTTTATATTACGTTTTATAGTATAGATTTAAAATACATCTGAGGCAAAAAAATCATAAAATGCATTATTTCCATTGTTGGTATTATAATTAGGATCTGCGAATAAATCTTATAAATAAGTTCCTAGTGTTTATACTAGGTATACGGAAACCAATTTTAATTAATAGCTCAGGACAGTCAATGAAGTTGTTTAAAATATTGTATACTAATATAAACATCTGATATCTTGCACTTAGTAAGTATAGGCTCAAGAATTGTTCAACAAAATTAATAGACAACGGTATCTATAGTAATATATATAAATCGGAGACATAAGCAATTATGTTTAACATTTTTTAGATATTATCAAGATCATCTATATATTTGAATAATTACAATATCAAATAAGTAAACCGAATTCGAGGTTAGATCTTACTAATAAAATATATACTAGATACAAACCGGAGTAAATTTCCCCTTGAAAATTAAACCAGTGTGAATTTGAGAAATTTTTTTAAGTAACCGGTGTTAAAATTAAAGACACCAGTTTAATTTTTCTTCACCATCGTATGCATGTGATGCAAACTCTTTACACCGGTTTCATCATTTCTCATTTCCTCCTCGAAATAATAAACGAAGAGGTAAATGATAATGATAATAATTTGATTGATAACAACTTATTTAAATTAATTTATATTAAGTATTTATTAGCGGGAAATGGAAAGTATAATACACTAATAATTTTAATAACTGATTAATATTTAATTGACAATATTATCATTATTAATTTTGGACAATGATGGGGATACACCGATTCCCATCGTCGATATCTACTGGTATAAAATAATCGGTATCAAGTGTTAGTAAACTGGTATAAAATAATCTGTATCAAGTGTTAGTAAACTGGTATAAAATGTATCGGTATACCGGTTTGTCCTAATGAATTTCTAGATAGTGTTTTTAAACTCTTTTGTATTTCTATTGATAAAACCTAACATATTATGATTTTCAAAGTTTACAACTAAGTCTTTAATCAAATTTACTCTATCAAGAGAATATTTATTAATTTGATACCGAAATATTATTGGACTTTTACTACGTGTAAAAGAGATTACTTGGCATTTTTGTAATATTTAGAGGATGAAGATTTTGTTCACTCCATTGGACAAATAATAGGTAGTAATATAATACTAAATAAGTACAATTAGTACAATAGTAAATTGTAAAATGGAAACTATATGTTGTAGCTACACTCGATGTAAAATAAATACAAACAAATTAAAATAAGTACATGAATATAGGTATTCAGTTATTTGTATGCATAAATATTTAGTTACAGAAATTGCCATAATAAAGTTTGGGATAAGTCATTGCAATAATGAAATATCATGAAAAAAAAAAAATAAAATAAATTTAGCAAAACCAATACATTCCTTGTTATGCTTAGAATCTAAAATATATATCATTTTTTTCTATGTAAAAACATAATACCATTATACAGTTAATAAATTATATTTCTTTTATTAATAAATATATGATTATGCATTTCAATATATATATATATTATATTTTTTGCTTATTTGAGTAAAAATGACCATGGTGCATTTCTAAATAGTTACAATATACAAATTGTAAACACATTAATCATTTATTAAAAAAAAAAAAAATCTAAATTTTGCTCAGTTTTGCAATCATACATTTGTAATTTAATAAGTAATGACATTTCAATCGTTTCTTAATAAACACATGATCACATAATCAAAATATTTGTATGCACAAACATACACCCATTTTATACATTTTTTTTTATGCTCATTATGTAAATATGGTTATATTCTACAATAACTTTGCATAAAAACCGGGCTCTAGTTTTTATATTAATATTACTATGAGCACTTGAAATTTTACCATCATTTTAGGTTAAGACTATGAAAAATCTATTTCAAATTTAATTAAACAGTTTAATCAAAATTGTCATCCAGCAGTTATGCAAAATAGGAGTAAAGATCAAACAGTGTTCAACAAATTGAACAAACACTTCAATAACCCCACACTTTAAGCAACAGTAAAATTTAAAAAGTACTTATAATATAATATGGATTACTTTAGTGGTACAGTAGAAACTCGATTAACCGTCGTTCTTTGTTATCAGTCATCGGTCACCGTCTTAAAATACGAAACATTGCCGCTTAAAAAACTCACTCCTCACAAAAACAGAAGATGACTTATTATTTTGTTTAGTATTTTTTAGTATGGTGTTATTTTTGTTATTATGTATTGTTATTATTTTTTTCTGCAAATACACATGTAAAATATGTACGTTTATATCAACATTTCTGTTAACCGTGTAATGGATTAACCATCTTAGTCCCAGTCCCGTGACTGACAGTTAATTGAGTTTCTACTGCAATTATTATTTAATAACAAATAGGTTACAACACCAATCATTTATAGAGAGACCGTCAGTAATAAGCATTATAGGTATTATGTAATATAATAGGTAAGTATAATTTTAAAATAATATTGTTATTGGTTAAACATTAATATGATAATATAAATAACTATGTAGTTATATGTTTTTTTTATTAAATTAATTCCAGTTGAGTGAATCACCCTGTATATACTATACTCTGTTTTGCGGGAGAACAATACGGTTTCTCCCTTCATCGGCTCTACCATTTATGCCCATAATCCTTAATACGAGTTCAATTTGAAATTTTTCATGAAAGCGATAAGTTTTCATTGCTTATACCTACATAATATTAGGTACTTAATTATAATTACGTGTACCTAATATTACTTAAAATTGTCATAACTAATACACGATGATATACGATTAAGTATATTTTTATGATTGTAGCAATTAATATAAATTTAGATTTGTGAATCTAAAAAAAAAATGTTTTGGATTAGGAATTTTAAAATAATTTTTTTTTAAAACTTTCTAGTTTTTCCTGGTCTACACTATGGTATAATTTTTAAAATTTTAACTGTCTCCCTTATTTGATAAAACATTATCAACTTTTGATTTTGAAATTAAACATATCTCTTTTACTCGATGTTCACCCCAGACTTCTTTCTCTATGCGCGGTCCATGGTTAATATGTCTATGGTTTAATGCCATAGATCCGCCATTAGTAGGTCATTTGTATCTAATCCTATCATATTTTTGCTAACACAATTTATCGTGGATATAGTCAATATAAATAAAATTTAAATCTTTAAATAGTCTTTATTTGTGAAGGTAAAACAAATAGTAATGTTTAATATGAAAAAAAAAATAAATACTTTTACATGCTGCAAAATAAAATAGTTGTAGTTTGTTGTTTGTTGTTGTTATTGTTTATAGTTATGAAGCTTTTGTCTTTTGCTGGCCACCTTTATTATACGTTTGTTCTTCAATTTTTATGTTGGTTTACAATTTTATCCACCAATTTGAAAAATAATATTTAAGTTTAAAAAATGTCTTATTAAATTAGGGAGCTCAGATTTATGTATTATAAATACAGGACATTTTAAATCTCACTTAAAATTTACTTATATTGTAACAAACTATGTGGTAGGAGGGTTAGGTTGTTGTTGAGGGTTAGGTGATGGTAAGGACGTAGTCCTCAAAACTAGTCCGTAATTCAAAAATGTATCCATTCAAAATCAAGAGTTCAAGAAAAATGATGTTGAAATCAAACTGACGTATTAATAAGTCAATATAATTTAAAGATGTAATTTGTCTACATTTCTACAGCAAAATTTACGACCCAATCTCACGATAACACGTTAATTTGAGTTATATAATTTAAGAAATAAGAAAAATTAAGGGACACACGAAATGGCCCAGCAGTTTTCACAATATTATTATATATCATAGTCCACGATTATCAGACGTTTTTTTAATTGCACTAAAATTAGCCGTGAAAATTATCAATAAAAAAAAAATTTTAAAACAATTTTGGGAGGAGAACGAAATTTCGGGAGGGGGGGTTAAAACCCTAAAACCCTACCCCTGCGTACGCCACTGATAACGTAATCTAATTAATAATTTTAAACACCGACCATTTTATAAAAATTAATCTTTAATTTAGTTTTTTTTAATTGTAAAAATAAATTTGATTAAAAAAATATAATGTAATAAAAAAAAAAAACTAAAGAATATTCAATAGAAAAACAGTTATTACATTTGTAAATAGTCATGTTAAATTCTATATATTATATTTATTCAATATATAAAATTATCGTGTCACGTGTTTGTGGTCGCATTCCTCCGAAACTGCACGACCGATTTTAATGAAATTTTTTTTAATATTTGATAGGTATGGGAATAGGTCGTAAAGTATTAGCACCCACTATTTTTTAATTGCGATTTTAATAATTTCTTTTATATATATACACGAGCAACACCAAATAATTTAGCTCATAATATAATAAATCCATTATTATTTTTTTTGTCGATTTGTGTTACCACGGTAATAGGGATGAAAAAAAAAATGGTTACAAATCATTATTAGAAATAAGTCGGAAAATATCATGTAATCATCATAATCGGTCCAGTCGTTCTTGAGTTATAATTGGTGTAACTAACCAGACTTTATTTTATTTTTGATGATTTTTGTTTATTCAATGGTTGCCACGGAAAATAGAACTATTGTAATTACTATTATTACTATTATTTACACTATTCAAATTTCACAATAGAACACATTCAATCCGCCGAAGGTGGACTACCCACTTTCCACCTATTTGTTTTCATTCAGTTCCAACACGGCCAAAACCAAAAATGAATATGCGTAAAATAATAATACAAATTGGCACGGGCAACGCCGGGCGCGGGACAACTAGTATTAAATAATATAATTTAAATTACGAGTTTTCGAAATACGTTTAAATTGATATCTATTCACATATATATAATACATATTACCTATATATATGCAAAATCAATTGAATACAAAAATCATTATTCATTTCGAGACCGACGTAGTGAAAGTAAATAAATCACCGTGTATAGGTATACGAGATTATTTCGCTTGTTCCCGCGCGCCGCGCTGTTGGGATTTTGAGAATCATCCAATCAAGAGACAAGAGGCGAATCTCTAAAAATCCAACGATTCGTTGGAAAAACGAGCTTTTCGATTTCTTTGTTTTTCGGTAAAGTTTTCACATTTACCCCACGTGAAAAGCATCCAACATGTATCAGAACTTTTTATTTTGTATTTAATTGTTATTATTTATTTTTTTTTTTTTCTTAAAACCGCATAGGTACGCATTAACAAAATATAAAAAAATTTCGGAACGAGAATATTTCTATGTCTACATAATATTCACGCGGACATAACACAAATTCGTTTTAGTTAGGCGAATATGCAGTATGTGAAAATCAGGGAAATCAGTTTATTAAGAGACTGCAGTGCGGTATCTCCGTTGTATCTATACTATTAAATTGTGCATACCGGCTTTCTATTCGATTACTATTGAACGATTTTTTGGTCAATACATTTTTAAGGCGATTGTGATTGTTTTTGAAAATTTGACATTTACTGCTCGTGTCTTTGAGAGGAGAAGCTGAATATGAAGCTATATTATTAACAGAGCCCGGGTTTCAATGCAGCTCATTGTTTTTTTTCGAGAGAGTGGTCTGAGATAATGTTTTCTAAATACATCATTATATTTATGTAACAAATATTTCAGAAGTCAACCTTTGTATTCCATTTTGTTTGATATTTGAAGCGCATAATATTCAAACAGTATACGAGTTAATTAAATCGGTATTTGTTCAATTCAAAATACGTATCATCTCTTAGACATTTAGTTTTCGTGAATTACGATAGGCTTTAGGTATTCTATTTTTACGATTTCGATATGGGTAACGTCTTTGTCCGTGGCGCGACACCCGGACTTAAACAAACAACGACTACAACAGTGAGATTTTTCTTTTGTATTCGTCACCGTTTTACTATTTTTAAAGCGTTGTTGTGTTTATTGTTTTATCGTTTTATTCGGTTATTTGGGCATTTTTTCAGGACATTCGGTAGCTATTTTTTCGGAGCATTTGTCGAAAACGTACGGAGCATTTAAACGCGGGCCCTTATAATTATTAGCTATTTACGATAAACGGATTTTGCCGGATCCGCGTTGGCTTTGGGACCCGAGGGATTTTCGAATCAAGTATAATCGCCGGGACCGATATTATTCGCGAGTTAAAACGGCGGCGGCTATTGACGGGGAAAACGGTGGCGTCACAAATCCGGCGGCGCACAGCGTCGCGACGAGCGGTGTACAGAGTGTTGGGGTAGTACGGCCGCGTGACGGTGACCGGCCCGCCGCCGCCGCCTCGATCTTCTCCGCGTGACCCTTTGGCCGCGGCCCGCGGCGACGGCGAGGACGGACAGGACAGGCAGACGGCGAACGGCCACCGACGCCGCGTGTGAGCGTGTCACAGACGACGGACGCACACTACGACTATACCACACACGGCCGCCTGCACGCGAACGCGTGTACGTGTGCGCGGTCGATCGAACAGCTGTTCTCCTCCCCACCGCCGTGCCGTTCGCGGGCGCCGCAGAGCGCGTCACGTCTCATGTGTGCGCCGCGTTTTCCTGTTCAGTCCGTCGTCGCAATCCTCACGGTAGCGTTTCGGCCGTTCCGCCGCTCGCGTGTTTCTCCGATTTGCGTAGTCCGTCGCGCGTTTTATCGCCGCGGCTTTTTCCGCGGGGCTCGATCGTCCCGCCCACCGTCTACGTGTTTTACGACGGGTTTCCCGTCCCGCGAGTTAAGTGCGTCACCGGCTCCCTGTGGTATGAAGTGATTTCCTTCCCCCCCCCTCATCGCGTTACCCAAAAGCCGCGTCCAAAAATGCTCGGAGTTTTCAAAAAACGCTGGAAGCCCAAAACCAGGTACCTATACGCGCTCTGATTGTAATTATTTCGGTCGATTCTGTACCGTAGCAATTTACTGTTAAGAAAACGAAGTATAATTACTCCGCCGGTCGGTCTTTTCGTGGTCCCTCTGCGGAGGAGGATTGTTACTACTGGGAAAGCCCGGGGCGATTTTGCGAAAACTTTGCGTACAGAGTGATATACTAATAATTGTTGCGCTATTCGAGACGACGGATACGATTTTATTAAAATTCTATACGGACATATGTTTGAATATATTATAATATAGTGACAGTTGGTCCTAAACCCCGAGATATTCCCTATTTCCCCTATAGATCCCCTGCTTCTTTTCCCCCATGCGATTCCCCGGAAATATTATGAATCCGTCTAATATTGTTTTTTCGAGGTTATCACGTGTCTATTTCCTTACGCCACTTATAGAATTGATTACGTTTGTTTATTTTAACTCGCTGCGCATTTTTTTGAACTTAGAGTTTGAAAAATTTTTCATTATTTTTAGTTTATTGAATATTATTGCTTGTTGAGTGATTTTTTTTTTTCCAAGCTTGTGTTCATTTTGCGATATTTTTTTATCTATTGTTTTGTGTTTTGAAGTATAAAAACTTAAATTTATCTGGAAAATTCGCGGAGTTTAGTCGTTCAGATTAAGAAAAACTTTTACCTAGGTAATGAAGTTACGTAAAAATACAATCAAAATGTGCTCTTTTTAATATTTTATAATACAAATACGTAGCAGTATCCGTGTTAAAATATATTAGAAAAAAAAATTATATCAGACCCCCGCAGTGAGTTTTCATCGATTTGGCATTGGCAAAATATTGCCGTTATTCAATTTATTCTTCGATATATTACTTATATCTATATTATTATAAAATACATTTTTAAGGCCAGTGTACGATGGCCCTTATTTTATACTCGATAAAAGTTTAAAAGCAAACTCGTGTATCCACCTACCTAAATTGATGCAGTGCGTTTGCAGACTGGAGCAGTTGAACATAACCTGATATTCTAATAGTCGTTAAAATATAACATTTTTGTTGATCCTTAGATTAAATCTTTGGTCCCAGAGAAGAAGATCTAATTCGATTTGAAGCATTGTTTTTTTTTTTTTTTTGGCCAAAAATCTAAATGTTCATATTGTATATTACAACACATGATATACTGAAACTTAACATTTTAAGTCATTATGAAGTCATTGAAAATTATACAATTGATTTAGGCCCTTCTTCTCTGGAACCAAAGAAATAAGTCACCAAATGTCTAAAATATGTATTACTTATAATATGTATGTATTATTTATTATTCGTATTTATTACAAGAAAAAAAGCTAGACAAATATATGGGTAGACCACTGTTATGGATGGACAATTAAAAGGTATCTATATTAAAGGATAATTTAGTTAATAGTATTCCTAATGAAAGTAAATTATTGCAATCATAAGCGATTCTGAGCAGAGCTCGGTGAACTTTCTCTATTTTGTATCCCAGAAATAAATAAAAAATATATATAACTAATTTATCGTCATTTGTTAGTTGTTTTATTTTAGTTTTTAGAAAAACTATTGGGAATCGAGAAAAACGTTTTTGAATAATTTATTACCGAGTGGAAAATCTACATCCTTTATAAGATACGATATGAACAATTCGAACCTAAATAAAGTAGGTACCTGGCCGAAAAAGTATTTCCCGAGGAAACGCATCGTTTTAAAGTAAAACGAAAAGTTTCTTCGTCGTTACACTCGAAATCTTAAAGGTTTTAATAATTATTTTATTTGATGCAGGTGCCTACAAATAATAACCACTGTTATACACGCGTATTATTCGTGTTGTATAATAATTATTCATAATTCAAACGTCTTTTGTCCTCTGTTATAATATATCTACCTGTATAAAACTTGTTTGTTTGACGAATAATAATTGTATACTTTATGTGTATAGATTATAATGTATGAAACTATCGTAAACTTTGTACATCGGCTGTATCCTTTATAGTTTGCACGGTCGAATAAAAATGTAAAGATTAGAGCTGGGAAATCGTTGTTATTAATTTTTTACGGTAGGTACTACCTAATCGATAATATTATAATGCATAATATAATTACGACAGTTTACTTATACTGTATTATAATTTATAAGTACATAACCTTCGTTGTAAATCTCTGTATATACCTACTCGTATTATTGGAATTCAAATTTTTTTCAATTTACAATCATTTCCCAAGACGATTATTTGTTATTCTATAATAAATTTTTCGCGGTATTTTAATCTCTAACACACAGGTTACGGACGTTATAAATAATCGTATAGATCGTAATAATATATCTTAATAAAGAAAAACTACTGTAATACTCGTAATTTGGTTTTTCTATACAAACAGCCGCGATGGTCGTTTCAATTCGTTTGCGTTTCACTCGCAAGAATTCGTTATTATTACTGTACAGCAGCTGTTGTATACGAGAAAAATATATTTCGCTTTTATTCTTCTACCTGGATTTCATGGGCAAACCCCGGAATTTGCCGGTATTGTTTTTATTTTTTCGCTGTACAAGAATAATACTATATTTTTTCAATTTTCCGTCAGGCGATTTATTTTTCCTGAGTTAATCAAACGGACCGTTTGCTAAAACCAAAGACCCCGGTATAGAATTTAGGGATTGATATTATTACAAAGTGATACATCAATTCGATTAACAAATTACATTATACAGGCATAGAGCGAGAGAGTAAGTAGGTCCGTAGAGAAAACCGCGTGTGTGTTCGTTTTGACATGGATTTTCTAGATTTGTATTTAAGTAAGTATCTATAAAAAATGCTATTGGATCATCGAGAAGTCAATTATATTAATGTAAACCTTTTTGGCCGTTAAGTATAAAATGTATGGCTTATATAATGTCAGACGAGTAGGTAACTAACACCATTGAAATCATACCTTAAGATGATATTATGCTATGCCACACGCCGAATGGTTTTCCACTTTTTCTTGAAGTCTAACGTCTTTCTGTACATAGTCAATTTATTTTCAGCAGAAAACCAATAAGAATTTTTAATACTACAGCAAAAATCGAGCCGTTTTAAAATTTAAAGATTATAATATCTCTGTGCAGTCTCGTTGGTGTTTTTCGGTATGCAACCGATTTTTACGTGTTTGAAATGCTTTCAATACAATAATTGTAGTTGGTACTTATTTCTTTACGAATCAAAAACATACATATTTTTTTAAAACCCCATAATTGGACTATAATTGAAATCACGGATCGCGTTGCAATGGTCATAATATAATGGTAAATCAGCATAAAACAGTACCGCACTCGTATGTGTTGAAAAATTGATAACTTAACGATGTTTGTACAATAATATGTACACTAAATAGTACGTAGGTATTTCTCGTGTATTTTTCGCGGATTATAATTTCGAAATTAGCCGTGCTGAAAATATAAAATGAAATTCTGTTCAAGAAAAATACACATGCGCCCATCATGATGTTATTCTCTTCTATTATGCTTGTAAACTGTAATAGGTAAAGAGGTTTGGATTTTTACTTCTGTAATAGCCGTTTGGTATTTCGCTTAACGTGTTACTTTTATTTCTCGATTTTTACAGTAATTTTAAATTAAACGCTAAGAAACAAGTATACAAATAATTGTGTACATGAGTTTCCAATTTAGATTTTATAACAATTTATTGTAAAATAGATATAGTACGTATTATTTGTTATATTTTTAATTTGTATGGTATATGCGAATATATTACTATAATAATGTTACGGTAAGCAATTTTCTCGGGGAAAAAAATTATTAAAACATATGTATATTATAATATCGTTACGCTCTCTTGAGTATATTTTAATGTTTCACGCGTAAATAAAATATATTGATGTACTTAAAACAGTGCGTGTGTATAATTTATAATATACAAAAAATTGTGTATTTCATACTTAATAATTATATGAGGTCCAAATAAAGTACATAAAAGTCGAAATATTAGCTAATAATATTATACAAAATGTTTAATTGGAATATTATTTTTTAAATTAAAAATATTCATAGGTTCATTTATTTTTTTAATATTTGATTTATCACGTATAGATCGCGAATAGAACATTTTTTTTATTGTTTGTGTGTGTGTCGTACTCAGAAATTGTTTATATTTACTATTGCCTGATAACTTTCGTTTTTTTTTTTATCAATTATTCGGTAATAATTTGCTATTATTGATATTACTTCAAACACATGCTGCAGCTATTGGTAGGCCATAATTTTCCGGAATGTAATTATCCAATTAGATAAAATCCCGTAATGTAATATTCCGGAATTGAGTCCTAGATCCAAAGCGTTTACCCTCTCCGATTATTTTGTCTACTTTCCCAAATTGTTCACCCTCCCTTTCTTCTTTCTCGTTAAACAAGTTTATCACATTTCATAGGTATTATTATTATCTACGATAAAAAAAAAATCACTATTGACCATAGTGACATAGGGGCTATTGACATTTTTCCGAATATACTCCGGATTCTTATGTACCGGGATTTTACTTTCTGAATTTTTCAGTCCGGGATTTTACGTTTAAGATTTTTATATAGCCCTCTCGTTGTTTTAGAGTTCTTAAAGTTTTAAACCACCAACCACATACGATCCACACACCACTTTCGGACGAGGCATATGCCATAAAACATATAGTTTTCATCGCCATTTTATCGGTATTTAGTTATGTTATAATATGCAGGTACATTCACAAAATACGATTGAAATTCTGTAAAATACTAAAAAAAAAAAAGGAAAAATGGAAAACCTGTATTTTAATTGGTTACTTTGTGGGATGATAATGCGTATCATTATTTTATATACAAATTCAATACAGTAGAAGCCGCTTATTAGGAACACGGATAATTGATACAATTGCGTTATTGAAACAAAATGTATAGGGACGGACCGGTCGTATATTAAAACCAATCGCTTATTAGAAACAATCGGTTAATTGACACGTTTCACCTAGGTCCCAAAGTGTTTCTAATAAGCGGCTTCTACTGTAGCAATTATGCCATTTGAAAAGCAATTTTGCAGTATATAGGGTAAATTTAATAATAATACTCTGGGGATTATAATGCCTGGGATACTCCCAAGCATTATAAGCCTTTTTTTGTTTTAATTCAAACGATTTGTATGTCAGTCATTAGTTTGTGATTTATTTTTTTTTAATGGCTAAGTAGACAGAGTTTGAATTGAGGAGAGGAGGGGTTGAATATCTCATATTTAAAAAATAAATATTTTAACGTATCCATAAACACGATATTATGGACATAAAGACTAAATCTTCGGGTCAAGAACGTTTTATTTTAAACTTTTATATTCCCTTTGTAATTGTTTTCTAATTTAAGTGCCGTAAAAGTAAGTTGATTATTTTGTTTTAAAAACGAGCTATTTGAATACTATTAAATTACTATAATATTTCTATATTTTCATCCGGGTACATTAGATGCATAAATTATACAACATACTTAACCTAGTTCTACAATATACCTACCTTGTTATAACGAATTGTTGAATAAATACAATTTGCAATTAAATTAATATTATTGAATAAACAGCAGAGTATACCTAATTGAAATAATGCAATTAAGCAAACATCTGATTTTGTATTTATTAATTGTTTCCACATTTGTTTAGACATCCTATTAGTACGTATGTTTTCAATACGATTTGAAAAAAACAAATGTATACCTGTATAATATATGTATATATATATATATATATCTCAACGTACCTATTATTAGATACAAATCATTTTTTCAAGTCATATTGTTTTCAAATTATGGTGATGGCACCGGTCTGCAAAAAGGGAATAATCGATCTCTCGCGACCTCCAATAATAACTAGGTCGGATTTTATATAATACGTTTTTGTTTTGATGCACTTAGGAGACCCTATAAATTATCTTTATTATACGTTTTCTGAAATTCCGAAATGTCGTTTTCATTTCATATTTTATTATAACTTCCAAATTTAGATTGCATTTATTTAATTTTTTTCATTTCAACTCACTTTATTATCTTATATAATATATATATATATAATTATGTACATTGTATATATTGGTATGATATAGTAGCCTACGCCTCTGTACCTGCATAATTTTCATAGGAGATAAAAGTATTTAAATAAATCAGACCTTGTAAAGTTATGTCCGATTTAACTTTTATACATACTAAAATTAATATAATAAAATAAATATTATACATAGTATTATCACTATAATTAATATTTAGTACAGGCACGTAGTTATAAAAAGCTACTGCATACTGTTGAAATTTGCATCTAACGGACTGCTGCAGAGACGAACATACTCTATAAATTAAAATTCTTATCTTTAAATAAAATTTTAAATTGTCAACAATATTTTTGAGTATTGATGTACTATGTTATAAAATATATATTTAGTAAAACGATTATATAGTGTAGTAAAGACAAATAAAATAAATAGCATTTTCATGCATCATACCGTTTAAGTTAAGAGTTAGAAATCATGTATTCACATCAATATTTACAAACTATATTACTTTATATTCGAATAATATACTGAGATCTATACAATTTTGGTATACATATTAGTAGAACTCGTATTTTTATTTCATGTTTGTATTTAAGTTATATATGATTGGAAATTAGATTCCTACCTAATCTAAAGCAAATAAACAGGTACTTAGTTAATTTTTACTTGCAGATAGATAATTGTAAAAGATATACTTTTTAAAAGTACTAAAAACAAATACAAATATAACTTTGAAATTGATTTAGAATTTGTATTTGAGTATTTATTTAAAATATATTTTAATACGAATACAGATACTTTTGAAAAGTATTTATAAACACTTATTTTTACATATTTTCGTAAATGTGTTTAAAATATATATTAAACTGTTGAAAATGTACCTGTTTGAATATTTGTATTTTGATATTTTTATTCAAATACTTTATAAATCTTCTTGCAGGTCACATAATGATGATAATAATGTGATTATAAAATATGTATATTCCTGGGAATGTGAATTCAATACCGACGAATTTGTGTTCTTACCTACCTATATATACCTACCTGTATTATATTGTATCATTTTCATATAGTTATCTAATCTGATAGGGCAAAATCGAAACCCTATAACAATGTGAGTTCATCGATTTTATCATATAGCGGCTTTAAAGAAATAATATAATATAAGTCGCATTGGGAGAGTCTATACACACTTTATTTTTTCTTTTGTGATATATTATGCGTATACGTAAAATAATATACTATATACCTATTATACCTATATGTATACGAACTCTCTCGTTATATGTAAATTTTATCCGGGTCCTGTGAATAATTTACGTTTCTCCGTCGGTAAATTTTTTTTCGCATACAATAATAATACAGACACGGACAGAATCGGTAATGAATTGCGTGGGTGTGAAATTCTTAAATTTATCGCAAACGTTCCACGTGCCTAAGATACTATTTTACATTGTGTAAACAGCGGTCGGAGGGTATATACAAAGATCGTCTGCGATGAATATCGTATACAAAATTTGCAAATTTAATTAAATGGCCAGCAGATTTACGTTGCACGCAGAACGTTTAATAGGTAATGCTGGAAGTATAAGATTATAAAGTTGGTTCTTAAAATGAAAAACATGATTTTTAAATTTATTTTTACTAAACATTTTATCGTATAACTCGATGATAATGATACACCAAAAGGTTCTGTCGAGGTGATTACAAAATGCACGAAGTCAAAAAAAAAAAAGCTGTCTTAGAATAACGAGGACGGATGCAGTCACTGTTGTAGGTAATTTATATAATGTACATTATTGCATTATATATTTTCTTTAATAATATTTGTTTAATGTACCGATTTTCCCGTTTTCCCTACGTTTTTCTCATGTCTTTTCTCGGTTTTTTTATTTGCTGAAAAAAAACTCGGAAAAATCGAAAAATGAGATCTCTAAAGTACCTCCACAGTCTAATTTCCTTTTCGAAAAGTTGCTACACTTAAAAATCGGAGTAAGATTTCTTGTAGAAAAGTTGCACACAGATAAAAAAAAAAAATCAATTATTTTTGTAAAACCATAAGCTTCTTCGCTCCACTAAAAATCTAAAAAAGAGCTGATTGTGGTGACCGGTGCTGCTGCTATTGTAGGCGAGTAGTTGGGAAGGTGGGGTATACTTAAAGTTTGTTAATTTATATTCGTAACCAACGATAAATCATTGATAACAAGACACTTCTTGTTATTATTAAGTGATTCTTAGCAAAGTTTGGTAAAATATGTTTTGAAAGGCCGTAATACTTCATTAAAATAAAAATAATAACTGCATCACACTCAATTTTTTTTACGACTAAGCACGACTTATAACTATATAGAATCTATAGACCTGTCAAATTCTCAAGCATTTTCATTTAGTCTAACAATTGTATCCACAGTATGTACTTATAGTTACCATAGAATTACATAAAAAATGTACAAAATTAAAACAGCTCAAACATTGTTAAAATGAATTGAAAATTTGACCACGTTTAGAAAAAGCAAATATAAGTCAAAGTTTCAAGTATCTACAAATATTTTTAACTGAATTACATTAAAAACAAACACAATTTAAAATACATTTATATACATTTTCCTGTTCTTTCTACGTATTTATCGGTTTTGCTCAATTATTAAAAAAAACTACAAAGATAATCAAAAAACTACTTTCTTGTTCATCAACTAGAATAAAAATGAAACAAAAAAGGTATCATGTTGTTTTTATATTGGTGCAATATTTCTGGTAGAAAACGTCTTTTGCTAAGTTTAAAATAATTAAACCGGGGATACCACGTTGCCATAAATATTAATAAATTTAAATTTTTTGTTTTTTCTAATTATTTCGGAAACCCTTTAGAAAATCAAAAAATGACCTCTTTAATTCACCAACTTGACAAAATTTCTTTCAAAAAAAGTCAGGAAAAGATGCAATATTTCTTGTAGAAAAGTTGTTTACACACAAACACACAGAAAAAAAATACGTATCATAGTAAATCATTAGATTCCTTGCTACTCCCCCAATCTAAAATCTACAGTATATTATCGTGTTCTATACTTATTATGTCATTTGTATACATTATTATTACGCGGTTATCTTTCATTATAGTTAATTAGCTGATGTTTAAATTAATTAAACGTTTTCGTTTTTTCGTATGGAATATATATTATTAACAATTATTGATAAGTATTATTTTTAAATAATAATTCGATTAAACTATATTTATAGCTCTGCAAATTAAATGGCAAATTAGTTTTAACGCTTGCTCTTAGATGTCTAATACTCAGGGCCGTATTTAAAGGGTGGTGGGAGGGGAAAATAGCTCCCTGGTATATGTTAGTGGGCGCTAAATTTTCACGGCGACTATAAAAAAAGTCTTCGGAAAAATTTTAAATTATAAGAATAATTTATATATTTTATATACAGGGTGATCAATCTATCATAACTCATAATACACTCATTATCTCGGAAAGTATTAACTTGTTTCGGAATTTGTTATTTAGAACTTCAAGAAATAAACTGCTCTGCAATTTTAAATTTATGTTTTTTTTTGTCACCTTTATTTTTGGGGGGTAAAACATAATAATAAATTATATAAACAGATGGAATATTAGTTGAAATAAATTTTGGTGTTTACGTATGTTATAAAATTAATCATAAGAAAAGTCGGGGCGCCAAAATGTTGTTGCCCATGGGCGCCAAAATCTTAAACAAGGTCCTGCTAATCCTTTTTGAAAAAAAAAAAAATTGGGATTTTTTGATTAATAATTATGCAACGCGTATACAAATTCATTATTCAATCTCCTATTGCAGTGAAATAAATACATATTTTATAATAGTAATAATGATTATCAATATTATATTTATCTCGGGTAATATTGTTATTTTAAAATAAATTACGATCATCAATTTTTAAAGTGTTTCGAAAAGCGTAATCGTTTACAATAGTTATAAAAATCAATCACGAGAGTATTGATATCCGTGT
The DNA here is from genome assembly GCA_902439185.1 of Cinara cedri. Lineage (NCBI taxonomy): Eukaryota > Metazoa > Arthropoda > Insecta > Hemiptera > Aphididae > Cinara > Cinara cedri. Next base: position 261,388 of record CABPRJ010000952.1, on the reverse strand, counting down.
GATTTCGATCGACTGCAGTCGATTCATTTTCATTATTTTTAATAGGAAACGTTTTTATTTCTGGATTCATTCGAGAACGGATTCTCGGAACAGTTGAGCGTTCATGTCGTTTCGTGCGTTTCGGCCAATTTTTTTTTCCCTTACAATTATTTTCGCGTCCGCATATACCAAGCGTTTATAATTGTTTTATACAAGTGCATTGTTATCTAATAAGGGCCGTTCTCATCAACATATTCGTTTATCTGGTTCGTGAACTTAGTTAACGACGGACGAACCCGATTGGGCGATTATTCTTACGAATGCCGTTTTAAAATCAACGTGTATGCCGGCGAGAACGGCCCGAAGGATTGTGTGTCATAACGACGATTGCATATTCTAACGCTTAAAAATTATTAACAGCGAACCGATATTTTGTTAATGGTTGCTACAAACTACATCACAATGAGCGCAAAAACAAAACAAAATATCGGCGATAGCGTTATTGTAATATTTACAGTCCCGTAATAACGAACGTATACATATATATATATATATTTAGTATAGTCACGGTGAATTCTGTACACATACGAAACAAAAAAAAAAAAAAAAAAATGTCACTAATTAAAATGTCATTGCTATACGGTTTACTGTTTATTATTTTAGATTTCTATATGGTAGTTTGACTTGTGCCAAATGATGCACATATGTTATTAATAACGAATTTGGCACGTGCCCATTACAAGAGCGTGTGATTTTTTTTTTCTTTTCAACGCGATATAATAATATATTCTAATAATATTTTGTAAGCGCTTCGAGCCGAGCGGAGTACATAGTTATTTTGCTCTGTGCGTTTTAGTTTTTCGTTACTTATACTTTTCTCTTAAAAATATTGCGAAACGGTATTTGTCTGACAGAAAAAAAAAAAAAAATTGATGGTTAAGATTCCTTTCGTCACCCACACCTAGGTATACACTATACGAGAATATAAAATACAGATTGAAACGGTTTTACATGGATACGTCATAATATGCGTATATTCGATGTTTAACGTTTCTTTTATTGACAAGTTTACAACGCGGTAAAGCCATACGCACGTGTACATCTTTTACAGGTGTACTGCAGGGTCGGTGTGTATTCAATATCAAACGATTTTCCGACACCAGCGCGCAGTGTATAAAATATTGTTCTGTAATAAAAGTGGTTTTAACAGAGCCGTCGTATAATAATAATTAACCGCGCGTATGCCGATGAATGGCAAAAGATATTTTTAATGTCTACGAATCGGGTTTGTGCGGTGTACACGAATATGCATTAAATTGTGCAAGTATAGGCGTGTAAAAAACAAAATTCTAAAAATGTACTCCGACGGGACGTCCTTTTTTCATCCCAAGCGTATTATAATATATACATACCTGTACCGTTCTAATTAATTTATTGTCACCGTAATGTCGTACTCGACAGTTTGATATGATAAAATATTACGCGGAAATAACCGCAATAGTTATTTCGAGTTGTTAGGTAATATTTCGGCAAATAAAAAGATGTCATATTGATTTTTTTTTTTTTTAAATTTGATCTACGGAAATGTATTCGTTATCGTATTAAATGCAATATCCTGTAAAGTGTATTGGTTTTACTTTGTTGGGTTCTTTGTATATCTACAGACAATTTTTCTGCCTGCTTAATATAATATCTCGCTCCAATCAAAAACTTTATATAGACCTGTCTTGTAGAATTTTTGAGCTAGTTGGTTTATTTTGGCTGTAATTTTTTGACTGTCCTTGTGGTTTTCATAATAAACGGGGAAATTTTTGGTCTAATTTTTGTTGATTGCTGGGTTACCTAAATTATTCTATATGCCCCCTCCCTCCAATTTCCTTCTTAAAATAGTGGCACACTCATTAGCAGTATATTAGTCTTTTTTTTTTTATTTTTAAATTATTAATCTTTTATTAAAAATTCTATAAATAAGCGGAACGTGTCAATAACATCCACAGACGTCGTAAGACGTCTTTCTCTACAAAAACATATTGGCAGTGTAGAAAAGATTAAAATGAACATTAGTGATCTACAACGCAATAATAATTTATCATCATATGAGAAAAACAGATTGAAAATTATATTCGTTTTTGTTTTCAACATAATAATCAATACTTCAAAAACAAATATAATATTTTAAAATAAAGATTTCACGTATAACGTATCGACTTTTTAACTCGTATTTTAATTTTTTTGACATGTCTATATTTTGTTTATTTCACCGTCTATATCTATTCTCATACCAAATAATAATAATAACTACTATTATTAATTAGTCGTTAAAAACTAAATTTATTTCATGTAAATATTATTTTACTAAATGTGCGGTAGGTATATCGTAGCCTTCGTACAATTTGGTTAGTGTGTGTTATATATTACGAAATCATACTCATATTAGAATTTGGTGAAATGTCTCAAGGACAAAAAGCGGTACACACACATATGCGTTCTTTAATTCTTTGATGCGAAAAATATTTCACGGTTCAAATGGATAGTTTTTAAATAGTGATTTTTTTTTAATTATCCGAATAAATACGAACGAAACATGCGATGGTTTTTTTTCTCAAATAAAACTGCACTTACAAAACACATTAAAACCTTTGTCGCGTAGGTATACAAATTGGTTTTAAAATAATAACAATAATAATATTTCCCGATTAAATAACGACGAAAATTACCAAACAATTTACCATTATTACGGTGACAATAATTGTGCAGTATACGTACTGTAGTGTTTAACACGTTTTTTACTTATACCCGTAATTGTATACGCGACATACGGTACTCGGCAATTTTTTCATTTCGTTTTTTTTTTTTTTTTTTCTGCTTCTCTAAAACGTTAATAATGGCCATTGAACCGCGTGTAACTAGGCGAGTAATATAGTAATTTCGACTAATTAGATTAAATTAGTAAATCATTTTTTTCGGAACGTACGTGCACCTATACACCTTAATATATTTGTGTGATAATATGTAGGTACGCGTAATATAAAAATGCACATCCAAACCGGTTGAATCGGTCGCCACCACGAGGAGAAGGAGAAGGAACACCACCGTCGCTTTACGCGTATAATAATCTATATAGTAATAATGCGCGACCACAATATAAAAGTAAATTATCCCGGTGTGACGATGGTCGATATCTGTAACTGATTATTTTCAAATTAACGGCTGTACAGTTATCGCCGTACTTACATATTGCACCTATATGCACGCATAGTAATAATAATAATAATAATAATAATATTATAATCAACGTTGCGTATATTAATATATTATTATATTATATAGTCGGTCTGCACTATAATGCAACGGCGACGACGACGGTGTAAATATGGTAATGCAACGATGGGAATCATTCTGAACCAGTTTATTTTTCACCAACAGTCAAGACGTGTAGACGTGTAGATAGTACTTATATATATTGTGAACATCAGATCGCCGCTATAACAATAAAATAGTATACACAATGTGTACCTGCACCTGATACCTGTATAATAATATAAATAAGATCGATAAACGGCATCATTGTTACTTTATTATTCGACTATAATAATCAGTTATAGGTACACGGTAGACGGTTTTCTCACATCGGCAATCAGCGATCGCCAACCAACAATCAATTCATTTGTTTGTCGCCGTTCGATACTCTAGTCAATGGTATTTTTTTTTCTCAGGAGGTTTTCTGTGCCAAAACGCAAGAATGGACATTAGCAAAATAAAAAGTTTATTTTAACGTCAGTTTTTTTTTTTTTAACTTTAAACTAAATTTGTTGTTTTCACATTAACTATTAATTTAATTATTAACGAGTTAAATTTTTAGTATATTATGTTAATTTCAATTTTTATTTACACGTTTAATTTTCAATCCACTATTTCACTATTTGAACAGGTACTATAATCATATGAATTATTATTTTTACTTAAAATAAGTAGGTATAATATTCCGGAAATAATTCTCTCGTATTTAACATTGATCCTAACTAAAAGAAAAAAAAAATTGACAAATTCCTGGTTTTGTATTATTTACTATTACCTACAATAAAAATCAACTCAAGTTAAATACTTAAATACATGACATCTAACTTAAAGTTAAATATTTAAAAATTAACTTTTAACGTACCTATTAATTCGTTAATTCTTTTCCAATGTACTTAATTAAATTGATATAATTCATGAACTTGTCTAGCCTTTTCAAAGTGGGTACAAAATAGTCTATTGGGCACCCAGTAGCGTAAGGTTTTGCTTAGATACTATGTGTTCACTAGAAAATAAATAGCAAATAAGTGAATTAGTAGATTTGATTAAAAAATATTATGTAATATATTGAGAAAATATTTATGACTGATGGGGAGGGGGGAAGAAAAAACTGGGAAAAGTTAACAAGTTAAGTGATATATTAGGTTTATCTGCTCTTAAAGCTTTTTTTTTTTAAGTGGACATGCAGTGGATATTTATCCAATGGCTGTTTACATTATCTTAATTCGTTTTTTATTTAATTTTTATGAGTATCCCAATTTCACCAATTAGAGGTTTTTCTCCATGGTGATTTAGACCATTATATTATATTTTTAATATGATTATCTTTGAATGTTTCTTTGGATAGCAAATTAATTATTATTTATATTCATGGAAGAATGCTCCGCTTTACTCTCCAAGATCTGTACTTTTAAAATTTGGGTGACCTATATAATTTATAGTTACCTATAATAATAATGATTCTATGTCCGTTTTTTGACATATACCTATCAAAGAAATTACATTTTCAGAATCAAATATAAAATTAGTCTCCCCGGGGGTATTGGAAAATACAGCTTTTTGTAAAATTATTATTAAGTAACAGTACTTTTCTCCATTATGCAGTTCTTTATTATAATTTGGTAACCAGTTTTAGAAACGTCAGAATATAATATATATATATATATTTTGTTTTTCTACGTTATTGGCCCAATCGACAATTCGTTAAAAACCTCGTTAGATTTTTTCTTAAAACAAGTTTAATACTATCACTGCGCTAATGTACTTACAAAATATCAAAATATAATAATAATAATAAATAAATCTTTAATATATTTCGTATTTTCGTGCATTTCGGTTATCGTAATTTATATTATTATATGTTCTTGTCGAGTATCTTGAATTTTTTTTTCGAAGTTATAGGAATAATGTGGTCCAACACGCATGGTAATAATTATATATGAAAGAATCTCTTAGGGATTATTGAAGATTTTTAAATCACAGCCACAACGTAATATTAGGCATATCTATTGAATTAACAATATGTGTATAGGAATAATTTATTAATAAATCAAATGCTGTAATTTTGTTTCAACTGAATAGTGTTAAATAAATATATTATAGTATTTCATGTATTACACCAATATAATACTATACATATATGTACCTACACGTAATGAAGTATATTTACAGCCAAGAAAACTATGTAGCTCTTGTTGTATACAAATATCATCGGTTATAAACGAAAGTAATAAATTAAATTTATCATTTTGAATTCGTACCTAGAATATACCTCGATATTTTTACCAGTGTATAATAAATCTTGTATTCCGGCTCTTTTGTATCTAGGTAACATTATTTGCGAATTTTTTTCCTGTCGTTTTTTTGTCTACATACACCTCTAAATAATAGTATCAGTTCTAAATGTATTATTATTTTTTATAAACTATAATAGCGGTGGTCGTCAGACTAATAACGATATTTTTGCACTTAAAATATAATATATCACTATAGCTCGTTATTATATATTAGGTAATGGTATTACGTCATATTCCTTATATTATTTCACGAGTTCTACTTAGAGTTTCATTACGAATACATTATAATATCACGTAGATATACGTTTAATTAAATGGGCGAAATCGTATACTGGTAATGTGGGCTTATTAGTATTCGTTATCAAAATATCAAATGCCGGTATTTTTAATTATTAAATTTGCATATAATAGGTTTGATGATAACTGTACATTCAACGTGATTAATTAAGACGATTTAATTATATTCTTTGTTTTTTTAATTTACTAGACTATATGTTATCTTTAACATATTCGGTGCAAGTTGAAGCTATGCATGTATAATATTTAAGTTTAACTCTTATCATTATTTATATCAAGTACATCAATAATGGTTCAAATTCAAACTGTGTTTTTTAATCTGACAAGCTGGGAGAAAAATGGTCGCTTGTTTTATCACGCAGTGAACGAAAATTATCTTTTGACAATTATTATTAATAACTGACGCAATGAAAGTTATATAGTCTATAAATTGCATTATTCATATATTTTATGACCATATCGTTTTAATGTGTGATATCTCGAAAGATTATAAGGATTCGAAAATGTGCTCGCATGCATACCTATTATATTATAATATTGTCTACTTGATAATAATATGTATCGTATATAAAACGATCTTAATTAGTAGCTTAAAGATTAAATTTATTATGTGGGCACTTAGAATAATATTATTTATTTCTATCCAGTGTGGTTTAGATAAATACACACTACAGAATGTAGACTAAACTTAAAATTAAATATTTAATAGAATTATTATTTACTTTATACTTTACAATTTGTTAATTGTTCGTCTTCTCTTTTAGATTAAAAACCATTATTTAGCAGTAAAGCTGATTGACAAGTTAACAATGTCATTAACAGTTTTACAGATATCGGATAGAACCGGACGTGTATTAAGCTAAATAAAATAAAATATGACTTCTCTTTTTTTGTTTATGTTCTATTTCTCTTATCTTGAGATTATCGGTTACTAGGACGATCCCGTTACACATTCGATTCTCCCTGTCAGCTGATCTTAATTTTTATGTCTGACACTCTATTTATAAACTTTTAAGAAAAATTTAAAACAATAACTGATATTATTAGAAAAAATGTACAAATCCCAACATTCCTCCTATGCTTAAAACAAATATGCACCAATGATCATCGTTTGATCGTCATTCTATTCGGAATATAGAAAATATTAAAATACTTATTATTATGTTTGATTCAAGTCTGGACAAATATTACTAATTATAGTAATATCACTTTCTATTAAGGAAGTGTGATGATTTTTATTTTTCAAAATAAAAGTATTTATATAGTTATGTTTTTATTTCTCTTTTTGTATATTTATTTTTAGTTCTTGGAACGATAAACTATTTTATTCAATATTTCTTGAATTTATAATCTGTATATTGAGACATTTTTTTTTTCTTTTTAGATATCTAATATCTTATATCTAGTGATCTAGTACTTACATGGCTATTTCTAAATACTGTATTATATTAAGTGAGTTAATATTTTGTTTTGTTTTATTTTATTTAAATCCGTGTGGATCGTATAAGTCAGTGGTTCCCAAACTTGTACGACCATGGCACCCATAGGAAAGTTTGTGTTTCGTGGAAATCCAACTATAAACGAACCCTAATTTTTCAATTATTTATTGAAAAATCAATACTCCAAAAAATGTTAAAAAGATAATGTTCATAATTATTTTTTATTATAATTGGTTTAAAAAAACATTTTTCAATCAAAATTTTACTTATTAATAAAATAAGAAATATTTATTATTTAGTAATTAAAAAAAAATATTTTTAATAAAATATAATCAATTCGATTTTATAATATACGTTTCACTTTTGATATTTTTAATGCAATGAATGGAATTGTTTCGTGGTTTGATTTAAATAGTTTAAAAATTAGGTCTTAGATCTAAAAGACGAATTCATAGGTCTGGGGCAGCATCCAATCTATTTATGTACATACTTTAAGCATCATAATCATTATATTTTACGAATATAAAAACAAGATTTAACACAAATAGGTAGTTTACCCTTTCGTCCCTCGGTACTTAAAATTATGATTCTAAATATGGTTTTAGGTTCTCTTTCACGTTAATAAACTCAATTTGTCTTTCATATACTTACGAGTATATGTACTGTTAGTATTACGAAAATAAGACCCCGTTTCCAAATTTAATTATAAGAATATACAATTAAAAGTAATTGGTATTTCAAAGAGGATTTTTATTTATTTTCTTTTAACACGCTAAATAATTAAAACGAAAATTTGAAATTAAATTTCTATAGACGAGTATTTACTATAATCCGTATACACTATATATTATATAATGTCAACGCCTATAGTTTAATATTTTCATAAATTATTTACTCAAAAAAATCGATCATTGACTTAAAATTTAACTGTTGGCAACGGTTCTTAGCTGCAGTAGATGTTAGTGTTAACGATACTTGGTTAAAACTGCAGTAGTGAAAAAAAAAAACAACAGTTAAAATAATAACACGCTCCAATATTGTTTGATTGATCACTTATTTTGACGATCATTATTTATCGGCAAATATAGTGTTTATGCTTTTGCTGTTACCGTCCGTTCACCAACCGGATCGTAAAAATCTTAAGAGTCGATTTTTAACGGAACGTTCAATTGAGATATATAATAGTAATTTATGTCGATTGCTTTTTTGTCGGTCGTTTTTATGATACCTACTTTAAAAAATAAATAAAAATCAAATGACAATAATCGTAATAGTGCACTCTCGTGACCTATAATGCCATTCTAATGTAAACAATATTATTATAGGTACGGACGAATTGAATACTATTGAATACTTGGGCCATTGTACTGGTTTTTTTTCCACGGTTTTTCTCGGACAGCAGTTAAAGAATAGACCTTTTGCATCAAACAAATCGAGGGTTTACTATTAGTTTTGCAGTAAGGATGTATAAATCTCGTGCGTGGTTCATTTGTCGGAACTGAACAAATACAATTCGTTTTATGTAGGTAAAATAGCCGAAAAAGTATCATATTTGTATTATAACTATATATTTTGTAAACGATTTCATCATTTATTTTACTTTGGGTTAGTTTGTTAGAAACTGACGTGAAACAATTATTATATAGAATTCATCGACATAGGAGATAGTTTACCATGGTATTTTTGGTAATTTTTTTAAGAAAATGTTCAATAACATTGATGTTCCTGGTTTGCTGCAGTACTTTTCGAACTTACGCAAATTAACTATAGAAGCATCATAGTTATTCATCTTTACACGGTAGTTTATACGACTTTGAAAAATCAATAATATTATAACAGTCAATAGTTAGATAGAAAATTAATATTTATAACTATAGAATTGAATTTATAGGTGTATAATTTTAACATGCACATAAAAACGATATATTCTTAATAACACAAAAATATAACCGCATTCAAAATTATAAATAAATTATTATTTGAATTATATTTACATTTAATTTGATTTATATTAAAATATTAGAAGATAGTTTGAATGAAATTATTTTCTAATATATTGTGTTAGACAATATAAGATGATTTATTTATGGCCATCATCATGAGCCAGCAGTTTTCTCGGAGGATTTTAACTGATTTTGATTTTTATGAGTTCGTTTAAGATTTATTTGAACACTATTTTAAATTTCTTATCTCTACTCCTTATATCTTATATACTTTTAATTTTCAAATTAAAATCCCTCTCCCGTTTTAAACGTATATTTGAATTTAGAATATTTTGTTTAACCATTTTAATGTGCATACCATTAATAAAGGAATTATTCTTTATGGGTTACAATTTAAAATTTAAACCGGAGAGGAGTAAAAAGAAGGATATAATAAGAGTTATGCACACTAAAATTTTAAGGAAAATATGCTCTGTTCGAATTAGTATTTAAAATAGGAGGTGGCTATTTGAAAATAATCGAGAAAAAAATAATAGGAAAAATAACACAATAATATAATGTAACCGTAGAAAATCCATAAATATAATGTGTACTTATAGTATTTCCGACTTATATATTATATAGTACTCGTAAATGAATTATGATGATATAGTAGGCACTAGCTTTTATCATTTTTATAGCTTTTATAACTTGTTATAACTTATCTAAATCTATGTCAAAAATAATTACTTCATCGTATGTAGTGTATTTTGAGTTGTGTTTTAGTAAATTGTTTCAGTCGTCTCTTTTTAAATTGAATTGAAAATTAATTAAATTTGTACTAATTTTTTATTTATTCAAAGTACCATAACATTCATAATACAAATTATAAATAGGTACTAACATTAAACCAGGGCAGTGCACAATTATTATAATTATATTAAAAATGATATGCATTTTAGGTAAAACAAATCTTATTTTACCTAGGTATTACTACATTACTCGTCAAACGTTTATACTCATTTAAGCCATAAGGAGTAGAGATAAAAATATGAAAACAGTGCACAAATAAAACGTCCATAGTTGTAGATTCTGAGTGGAGCGAAGAATCTTATGGTTATACAAAGATATTTCTTTTTTAAAATTTGTTTTTATCTGTTAACAACTTTTTGACTAGAAGACTTGCTCCAACTTTTAATATCAATGTTTCTAAAAGAAAATTTCACTACGGAGGTACTTAAGAGAGGTTATTTTTCGATTTTCTCAGGAGTTTTTACTGCAAATGTGAAAAAACACGGGAAAAACGTAAGAAAATTGGCAAAATCGGTACAACATTAAGTAAATAATATTAAAGAAAATATATAAAACATATTTAATTATTTTACTATAAAATGACATATATATATATATTGTTGACAAAGCATCACTATCAACTTACTCCACTCAGAATCGTTTTTTCATAAGCAATGGTTTATTAGAAGCTATGTTAAAAGGAACAAAATCTATCTCTTATCATTTTCGATTTTTGATTTCGAATGAAATCAGTAACAATCAGTACCCTGTATATAAGGGCATATTTAGGTATTAGTTATACATTAAAAGTTCTGTAGTGACTTGACGACAAAAAAAGAACATATCTTTTTTCCAATGTGTGTATGAATAATATTTCTTTTACAAATATACTTTATAATAAAATTTAAAGGATATATTTAGGCATTAGTTATATATTAAAAGTTCTGCAGTGACAAAACGACAAAAAAAGGAACAATTTTTTTTCCAATATAAAGTATGAATTTTTTTTTTCTACGAATATACTTTGTAATAAATTTTTGCGTGGGTTTGAAACGTTTGTTTTAGATTAACGAGGAAAGTGACCTTTATGGTACGACAGTGAAATATTATGTTTGATAAATAACCCTTTTTTTTTGTGATATTGAACTCGGGACATACATATATTATACTGAGCCTTATTTTAAGTGTCCATATATTAGCTCTGCACTAAAAACTTCAGTAAACAAGGTATCTAATTCTAAAAAAAAAAAACTATTTTTTACTACATTAATTATTTATTATTATTTAATACAATGCTTTTATAATTTTTTCGTTTTGAAATTTGATGTTTAATATTAAATTTGCAATTGTATTAATCAACTAATTATTTTAATAACATTTTTAATCACCTACCTGTTCATTTACCTGTTATAATACGAATAATAAAGTTTGAAGTTTGCACAAATACCATTTAAAAACCAATCGATTAACAGTCGAGTACGTAAAATCTAAATCTAAAATAATCGTTTAAATGACCTACATTTTGACCCTAGACCATTGCCGCCGCTGATAGCCATGAAATGTTCTGTTATTGTTATAATACTCGACGCTTGTAGAGGCGTAGGTGCTTAGAAAACTATGTGTTTTTTTATGTCTAATATTCAGAAACACTTGTTTTAATTATTATTTTTTTTTTTTTACGTCTTCGCTTATGTATAAGAGCACTGCTGAAATTTAAAACTATTAAGACCGTATCAGAAATTCTGTGTTAAATTTTTATCACTTTTTACAATCTCATAATTACTGTTATGATATAATACGCGTATATAATTTTTTAACCTGATTATTTACTTATCACTGAAACACCTAAATAATTAATCTTAATTGATTGCATATATCTAAGAAATTAAATTTTATTAGGAATTAAACTCTACACCGAAATAGTTATAATAAAAACATTCGTGTAATTTTTAGATAACTAACATTCATAATAGGTATTCGTATTATATTCATGTTAATACTTTACAATCTATTTGTATTGATACTTTTGGATAAACATTCTATTTTTTTAAAAACGATTAGGTTTTAGGGAGCGCACACACTTGAATTTGTTGTTCTTATAATAGGAAAATTTAATTTTTAGTTTTTGTAAACGTAACAATTCAATAGTTTTACTACCTAAGCATGTGTTTTTTTTTTTTATTTGTAAACAAATTTTCTGAAAAAGTCTTGCTCTGCTTCGATCGTTAAGTGTAACTTTCTTAAGGAAAAATTGTATATACTTGGAGTATTGAAGAGGCGATTTTTAGATTTCTTATGTAGTTAATAACAGCTAAAAATCAAAAATATGTTATTGAAATTTTTTTCGATTTCTGGATTACTTCAGCAACGTGAGAGAAACACAACTATAACTATTCCGCTCAGGCAATATTTTCGTTTTCAATGATTTATCGTTGTGTATAAACTTAATTATTCTGTATATTATATACGTTTCCAATTTTACACTTATAGCAGTGGCCTATTACCTGTGAGGCAGTAGTACCTTTATTGGATTTTCAAGTTACTCGTAAAAAAAAAGAACCATTTATTCTTTTTTTTTGTTTGCAATTCACCTTTATATTATAGGATTTGACAAAATTGTATTATTTCTGATATTTCGATTTGTTCCACGGCTTAGCATAAAACCATATCGTTTTGATATCAAGACGTTACTCGGAACGCAAATATTTGTTGAAAATAACATTTTTGCGTATTATACAATTCACTTATTTTTAACTCGGTCTCTGGGTCTACTTATTATACATTTTATCTCTTACTAACTGTCCCGCACGGCTTTGCCTGTGTCAATATTAAAGGAAAAAAAAAATATAAAAACGCGTTTCTTTTTCATTTCCCACTATCAACCCCGTCCTTATTACAGTAAACTGGTGTTGCCCTTTAATTTATTTTTTTAAAATGTATTTTTTTTTTGCATGTGACAACCAAATTAACTAATTATAACTGTTTTTTTTTTCATCCGTGTCGGCAAGATAAAGTATATAATATATATTATGTATATTTTTAATGATATATACTATGCGTATTATTATTAAAAAAAATTAATTATTGCTATGCAAATACCAAAACCCCGTGTCAGCTATTATATGGGGTTTAATTTTGAAAAATTCTTTCGTAACGATCGCTAATAACTTGTGTAAGGAATTTCCGTTTAAAATTTCAAGTTTCAGACACAGCGTATTGATTGAGCTGTTCCTATAATATAGTTTTTAAGCGGAGCGAGATTTCCGGTGGAAAAGTTTTAGACGAACGCAAAAAAAAAAAAAAAACTTACCAATCATAATAAAACCAATACGTGCCGCGCTTCGCCCAGAATCTGGTATATATAAAAAAAAAAAAATTGTACCCACTATATTTCGGAATAAGTGCTCGATTTTTGACTAGTATACCTATTACCTGTATGGCTGTATTATATTATTCTAGAAACACTGTTCTGTCGGAGGACATGAGTGCGGTATTATTTATACAGGTATAATACTAAGGTATATTATAACGTGTGACAACTACTTGGCCTTCGACCGCGAGATCGATGAACCTGCCGCGTTGCACTTTGCAGTTTGCGGTCGTCGCGGGACATTTGTCTGCTGAGCGTAGAGACCATCACTGGTACTGCAGGGTATCGAGAAATTACGGCACGTCACTTGGTAGCTTTATTATTATTATTATTATTATTGACTACCTATAGCTATATTGTAGCTACAGTATACCTATTATTTCTAGTATATTTCTACGTTGTTACTCATAAAAAAAAAAAAATCCGATAAAAACCGGAAACTCATTCATCTGTAATAGGTTCGTGTCTATTGTACCGCGGCGGCGGCGTAGCTATCGTCTATAGTGCGGAGTCTCGCGATCGAATGAAATCTCAATCGAAATATCATTATATATTACCGTCGTATTTCTTGTAATAAAAATTCCGAATTCAAATTTTTATTGTATAAGGTATCTTATTCACTTCCCCGCAGTAGATGTCGATGGTGCCGTTGGAACCACGCGGTCTATTAAACGGTTTTTTTTTTAAATATTTTAAATAAAAACTATTAGGTACCTATAAAACACATTTGATACGAAAGAAAATTAAAAAAATAATTTAATCGACTGCTGTTTAGGAAATGTTCGGAGGATCGTAAATTGTTCGTTGACATGGTGCATTAGTTTTTAAACCGGTTATCAAATCTATTAACCGTCCGAAATATTATTATGGACAATCATAATAGAACTTTTTTTTTTTTGTCACCCAAATGTTTAATTCTGGCCGTATCTCATCAATAACCATCATTTATGTTTTTTTAGAACTCACTAGTACGACGGTTCCCTGAAAAAAATTGAATGAAACGTAAACGTATTTATTTGTTTTTATTATAATGTATTTTTACAAAGATATTAATAGAATATATTATAGTATATATTTTAACAGAGAGTATATATCAACACAATTAAACACTTTTTAAAAAAAACAAAAATACATCATAAAAGGAGTATTGTACTAACATTTTCCCGTGAAAAAATTCAAAGTTTACCCAAATATACGTAGTTCAGTACCAATTAATTTATGAAAAATCGATTACGATTCGATCATTTTTTAAACTATAAAGAAATCATGCGTGTAATATTATTAAGTGTGATCCAATCGGATTTTGTGGTAAACACCTATAAATCGAGTAAAAAACATAATTTTTCAAACACGTTCGTTTTTCAGTGTTCCACAACAAATTTTTAAATATTTGTAATAAATGATTTACCATAACATAATACATATTATGTTACATTAGTACAAATTATTTTATCATACCTATATATACATATACATACAATATATAATACACATACATATTTATTATGTTTTACCGAAGTCCCTATTTTCATGAGATATTTATAAAATAATTTATTTCAAAATTACTATAATATTATATTATGTACTTAATTATATAGTTACAACTAACCAAATAGTTCGTTAACCTTTAGACGTTTTGATATAGAGGGTTTTCTCCAAAAAAAAAAAAATAATAATAATCTACTGGGTTATACGCCCACTAACCTGAATTATATTTGAATATTATACATATTTTATTAAACGCATAGATATGCTAATATGCAAAAAGGTCTTTTTTTTTAAACTATTTCCGTGTTTTAATTTACGAACAACTCGTTTTATACAATTTTTTCTTAAAACATATTTTATAGGAGTAGATTGTATTATTATATTTTTTTTTTAATGTGAGATTTTTTACAAGTTTTATAATGGTTCGCTGTGATGAGGATTTAGAGAAGGTATGTTGAAATATCGTCTTGCTTTGGTATGAAACAGCGTACCTATTGTTTAATATTTTGTATTATTGTTTTAAAGTAAATGTTACATAAACAAAATAGAAATAAAGTCGTTAGCAAATGTTTCCGAATGACTTTTAAACATTTTTTTTCAATTTTTATCTTGACAAGTAAAACATATTTTATCTCAATTACAATATTTTTGTCTTGCGAAATTAAAATATGTTTCAATCTATTCTTAATTTTCGATGCGTTAATTAATTATAGCTAATATTGAGAGGACACTGACTATTTTTTTTTTTTATCTAACGTACACGGAATACAAGAAATTTACCTTCAGTGTAGAACCAAAAATGCCTTTTATTTTTGATACATTAATACATTTTACAAATTTTATGATAGGATATTTGTCATCTTGAATTGATGTACGATATAACATATTGAATCTAACACATGTGCTAAAGAGAAAAACAATGTACTACCCGCACTTGGACACTACCTGTTCATGGTGGGAAACATTTTATGTTTTTCCCATGATAGTGAGTTATGAAAAAATTATGTATAGCTACAGGAAACTCAGATTATATATAATGGATGGAGCTATAACCTATATTACCCATAGCTCTATAACTTGAAGTACAAACGAGTCACCTGATGAGACTTTCAATCTACGCATGCGCGTAGTCAAATATTTTGGATAAATATGTGATAAGTATACTCGCATGTAGGCTGTTAGGTTACTATCAATTATGCGCAGATCATATGTTTTATCAAGACGTTCTTTGTTCAATACATGGTCTTAGATAGAGATAGCGTCGCCTATGTGTGCTTTAAATTATCGACACTGGCGCCATTAATTTTATGTAAGACGGGATCAAAAACTAAATCACACAAAAACAACGTCTAAGTCAATTTGTTATGATGAATATAAATTATCACATTCTTTAGACGTAATATCACTGCAGTTTTACTGATCAATGGAGTCTGTATATCAGGGGTGGCCAAACGGTCGATCAGGATGGACCGGTATATCACGGACGGTTTAAATGTCGATCTACCTTTGTTAGAACTTATTTTTATATAATTAGGAGACAAATCACAATAATTGCTGATCATTTGTATAATAATATATCATTATTTTGTTGTCGATTTATCAAGTAAATACAATAAAACAGCGTATTATTTACTATCAATCTTAATAAAAGTCTGATAAAAAACATTATTTAACATTATACATTTTAGTTGTATTATTTGTACATGTATGTTTATTTTTAATATCTATTTGGCAATTTATAATTATAAATTTTCGTCAGGAAGTCGATCCTTAAAGGAAAAAATATATTCTTAGTAGATCTCTAACAAAAAAAGTTTGGCCACCCCTGCTGTATATAATACACTACGTTCAGGAAGTCTTTGTTGAAACCGAAAGTGCTTCTCATATCATGTATCCATGAATTCATGATCATTCCCTTTACCTATTTATGTTATGTCTACATATTTCTTATTAGGTTTTTAAAAATATTTTAAATTTAAAATCTATTGGTTCTGTTGCAGAAAGTACGTTACGCGCAGACAGTGAAAACAAATCGGCGTGGATCGTCTTTTAAGATTGTATTTTACTATATTCGTATGTTCAGGACGATAAATTATTGGGCATTAGCTAATGATATACTACTTAAACTATATATATAGAAATATTTGTGACGGGCGTGTTGCTACTATGCATACATTTGTTGTTGTTGCCGACGTCGAGGGATATTCAATAGGTGCATACGCTATATATTGTTTCTGTCGTTTTAGATTATAGCTATTTGTTTGGGCAGTACGTGGGGGTTACGGTAGCCACACTGCTGGTGGTCTATATATTCGTATATAAATATATATATATGTTCACATGAGTGTTAATGACTTCCCTTATAATATTCTCGGTTTGGTTACCTACACGAACTATATTACAGTTGTACGCGTGCGTACCTGTCTACCGTTCTTCCGACACCGCTTGCGATATTTTCCTAATGAATCCCGAGGAGTTTTCAGCCACAGTGATCCATTTATAAGTGTAGTGTATTGTTAGGTTCCTCTACACGTCTCGGAGACTTCTTTCGTTTTTGCTTTTAATCGCTCCCTTCCGGGGATTATGATATACGTTCGTATCGTATTGTTCTTGTTGGCCCGCACGCATTGACCACGTAGAAATAATACGTATTATAACTATAACAGCGTGCAGCCGGTGAAATCGTGTATTATTAACTTTTATTCGCTAAAGGTGAAACTCATTTTAGTTAAGAGCAATCGAAATTTGAAATAAATAATGCTTATGCGCGGGGAAAATTCGGAAATTCTGCACACAGCTATACGATCGATTTTATCAATATAATATTATAATGTTGTGACGAAGGCTGATCTTTGAAATTCGATCTAGAATAATTCGTGATATCGAAGGTCAAATAAGCTCTAACCCGATGTTTAAGTCTATTATGAGAGAATTTCATTCAAAAACTGTTCAGGTTAGAAAGCGCTCGTTCCCAGAGATTTGCCCTAGTTATATATAATACACCTATAGGTAAGTTTTTGTTTTAATACAATCTAAATTTTATGGTATTATTATAAAAATACATTATTAAACTTACAAACATATTCGATGACGGTTTACAATTATTTAAAAATGTTGTTTTCCTGAATTTGATATGCGCCCTATAATACTCGTATGTACATGTTTTGTAAATTAAATCTAGAATCTCGTTTTTTTTTTCTGATACCCGTTTCATATAGAAATTAATATTAAAAATAATGTAAATTGATATAACTCCGAACTGCTGTTAGCTCCACTATAACGTGCATGAGTTTCGTCGTGCTGTTATATTATATTAAAATGTATAATTCGATTACATTTCCTATATAGGTATCGGATAAGTTTTGCGGACGTTGGAAATTGCTGTGTATCATACGCGTCGTAATACAACCACACCGGGAAATAAAAACTAACATATTTTACACAATTTACTATCATAATACGACTGAAACTTGTTTTTTTTTGATTAAAGTAATATTTTTATTACGAAACTGATATCCAACAATATCTATATTAGATGATAACGTTATGTTTTAAAATATAATTTATAGTTATAGAGATTTTAACTTTTTCTTTTTTTGACATCAGATAATAAAATGAACATTTTACTAAAAAAAAAAAAAAAATAAAATAAAAATAAAAATCACCACGGACATAGTACTGCTATACTATTATCATGGTTACCGACAACGGTAATAGACCACTAAAAATCATGTCTTTCATAAATAGTTCGTCTATAATAATTTTGACGTGCAGTACGTCGTTTTTCACGTCGTGATTCAAAATATGCTATTTTTAAATTAATTTCAAATGTTTTTGTTTTTTTTAATTTTCACATCGTGACATCCAGAGATAATTCAATAGGTATCTAATTGTATTATAAACGATGATTACTATAATCAAAACAGTTTAATAATTCGTAATGACGGTCTTCTATAGGGGTATATATAAATGCACTGAGCACAAATATACCATAATTTTCGTCGAGCTTTGATCATTTTTTTTTTTTAGATTTTTAACATCATAATAATATATATATATATATATTAGGTAACCGTTTATTTTGATAAACATAAAACCATAAGGGTTTATATTATATTACATTATACTTAATAATGATAGTTTACCGCAAACTAACGACTTTGTAGTCATTATAGCCATTTTCCGAGTACAGTGAACTCAGAGTAGGTACATAATTACAGATACTTACTTTTATAGATACATTTCCACGTAAAAGTAAATTTTTATTTTTGTTAACTTTTTCGTAAATAATTATATATTTTTGCCCTTTGACTATAATTCAATTTTAAGATGTTTAGATTCTGAGTGTAACCTAACCTAACCTGAACATGTTTTTTTGAAAACACTTGGTAATTGGTAATTAAACTTCCTACTACGATCTTTTCATGCAGTTCCTTAAAAGATTTTTTCAGAAATTGCCTTGATTTCTAATGTATTTAAAAAAAAAAAAAAAACAAAAAAACATAAAAAACCTGTAAGAAAATTACGATATATATTATACATATAGGTTTAATTGCAAAGGCTACAATGAAAAGAAAAAAAAAACACGACTAATACCTTACCTGTTTACCGAAATTAATTGTTTTTTGAATGCAATAATTTATCGCTGTTTTCAGTAGTTATCCATACTTAATTATCTCATATCTAATATAATCATCCAAACTCTCCACCTACAATAAATGGGTTTACTCATGATGCGATCTGTTTTTCGGCTTTTATTTTAATACATATTATAAAATAAATATTATATTATACTCGTATAAATGGTATATTGAAAATGTATAATCGATTTTCTAATATCAATTGCATCATCAGTTTATATTTCTTTAATTGTGAAAACTTTGTGCTCACCCTAATAACTTGTTCTCAATAATACAAAGTAAATATAAAATATATTTTGTTCGGGTACTTGATAGGTATTCTCGAATTTCGAATAATCAAATCGATCTAATAATAATGCATTTCCTACACAGTGTGTGTTGTTCTAATGGTTTCGGTCGAGATCCTAAACCGCATTAGTTAATTTGTATTATGGCATATTACTTCACTGGACAAACTTGTTTGGGAACGAAATGATAAATATTATTATATGAGAAATCTATTTAGGTAGTGATAATGTATTCCTCGGCTGATATTTTATATTTCGATCGTAGTATATATATATATGTTGCAACAGCCAATAATATAATTAAATACAACACAGTACAACTTATTTCTTGTTGTATAAAATAATATTTTATAAAAATAAGATTATCGAAAAGGTTTTGAATAATTTTAACCTCCGAGTGAAACGAAGTGAACCTCTTAGTTTCATTAAGATAATGTGCGTCTTTTGCTTGGAAAACACTTTTTAATTTTGTATACATTTTCCGATTTCTTTCTTGTGTCATAACATAAAATACGTGTTTTAATTTGTTCAATGAAACTTTATTTGAACAATTTTAAAAAATGCACAATGCTTTTTGAAAAAAAAAATTTTATGTATATATTTAAAACAATTTTTCGCATAATGCATTTTTGGACAACTAGAAGAAAACACGACTAATACTATACTACTCCACTTAGAATCGTTTTTTATTTGTAACGATTTACCCAGTAAGTCCTAACCCAATTAGTTACCTACCCACAATAGTGGTCTACCTGAGAGAATTATCTTTTTTGGATATTATATAATACAAATTTATATTATATATGTTTAGAAATAATATGTGACATTTAATAATTTAAAAACATAATTTTTCATTGGTGATAACTGATAATTTATTATATTTTTCTTAAAATACTATAGGTATACACATTTTATTTTTCAAATGTATTAATTTAATAATAGTGTTTAAAAAATAAAAGTGGTTTGATAACTTATACATGATTCGAATGAGTTCGTGACTATAATATCATAAATTAAATTTGCACGTACCTATAACCAATATAGTTTCTACCAAAATATATTTAAATTGTCATTAAATTCAGCAAATAATAAACGTTTACGGTAATTTATTTATAATATTTTATTCCGAACAAATAATTTCAAAGTTGTTAGGTAGGTAAATACGTGTTATATTGTCGTGTCAGTCACGAAACGCAACATAATTGTATTACATCGTATATTACGTCGTATTCAGTTAAAATATTATATTTTGTTATTTAATGTATATATATATATATATATATACATAAGAACGTAGTGAGCGAAATCTAGTAAATAGGGTCAAAGTTTTTGGGGTCATAGTCCTAATCAAATTTTTGAATTAACAAATCCCTAGTGGCAAAACCACACCCCTTTGAAATGAATTTTGACTCTGAACGCGGAACGAGAAAGTTATTGATTTTATAACGCGATGTGTTTATATAATATTTATAAGTTATTAACGTGATACTTTATTTAGGGAGCATAAGTGCACTAAAAGTTTCATACCGAGTGAAAATTGTGTATGCATTCGAGTTATACGGTACACATAGGATACTAATAAATATTTTAAATCGTTCTGACTTTTCAAAGTTTTGTGTATTTACAATGTAGTTTTTGAAACAATTTCAAATTTACAGAACTAATATGATTATGTTAAATTATTAAAAAAATAAAATCATTTCACTTTTTATAATTATTTTACAATTATACACATAGGCACATGCATAGGTATTCATTGAGACCTTCCTACACCTTGAGGTGAAAAAATCCAACCGGTATTTTTTTTCATTATGTAATAATTATTTTATTGCAATTTGTCCGTACAATTTTATTATTTTTCTTTGTGAAAATGATATCAACTAAAAAATAGTTTTGCCATACACTACCTTGACGTCCTCCAAATGTTTTTTTTTTTTTTTTTTAATGGGCAAATTAGACAAAATATAACATTTCATACATACTAGTTAAATATTTTTTTATACAACTTTTTTTGGATTATAAAATAATTCTATAATACGAGCAATAATTTTATTGTACTTTTAAACCTCAGATATATGAAATTTTATCGAAAGTTGGTATTTAAGAGGATTTTACAGTAGGATTGTCGGTTTTTGTCTTTCTAATGGACAATGAAATAAAAATGTGTATTAACGTAAAACAAACAAATAGGCCTTTTTGGTCAATTATGGGGATAAAAAAGTTAAACAAAATAATGTTTTGAAACAGCATGTTGAGGATAACCTGTCGCATTTTTTCGCATATGAATTGTTAACTACAGTTAGAGTTACTTAAAAAAAAAAAAGATTGGAAAATACAATTCCATCGATAAAGAATTGAATGTTTCTTAACCTCGGGTAAAGAAGTTGCAAATTCAGTTTCTTAATTACCTTATAACATTAAAGGTTTAAGTTAGATTGGTCACTTTTTAATAATAGCATAAATATGTTTGCTTTTGACAATAGTCTATTCATTTCTTGCCATTTTAGTGATTGAGATACCGCGCCTTTAGCACAAGAAAATTAACATTAAATTGTAAATGATCGACAATGTGTCAAATTTTATGCAAATTTTTGCCCATTTTGGTTCAGTTTAAAAAAATTGAAAAATGCCGACAAGGTTGTTTTCAAAATTTTATCTACAAATTTTACATAAAGTCATTAAAACGGTTTTTAAAAGTTTCTATATTTGATTGATAGTTTGCAAGTTAGAGAAACAGACCTGATGGCAAATGTCACTGTAACGGCTTTCTAAGGAGACATTAGAAGAAACACATTGGGTCTAATTTTTTCGGGAAAATTTCTAACTTCAAGATCAAATGTAGACAATAATCGTATAAATCCATGACCTTTTAAGATATGTTCAACCGAACTTCGCTGAGATACGTAATTATTATTTTGTGCTAATTTATTCGACTATGGGTATGTCGAAAGGCGCGCAGACCCGAAACAACATTATTATCGTTATAAAAACGGAAGAGATAAACATGGTAAAATGACGGTTTGATAGCGAGGAAGTATATTATATTATTATTACGATGGTGATCCCAATTTATTTTTCCTTTGGTCGGTCGCATTACGGGAGCGAGGCGAAGGCGGCGGCGTTTGTCGAGAAAACCGGTTCATTATGCACAACACACGTGGACTCCGTTGTACTTGTGCGTGGGTGTCCGCGGCTCGTGACATTATCGCAGATGAACATGTTATTGCCTGTCTATTCAGTCTACTCGGTGTATACTTATTACAATAATAAAAAACCGAGGCAATATAATACTCTAATTTGAATAAAATCCCGTGTCGCGTTTCGTCTGAAGACCATCATCGTTTCCTTAATAATAACGTATGTATATCGTACTTACATACATATATATATACTATAGTTTCGTATCGAGTTGTAATTGTTTTTTTATTCTGCATAATATATATTAGATAATGCGAAACAATGGAAACTCGCTGCTATTAGGTCTCGGTCCGGAGATTATGACCTCCCAAAGTTAATAATAATATTATGTTCATTTGAATTTTCTTCATTTACCTAACTGCCGATCATTATTATTAGGCTGCCTATATTAAAATCTTAACTGCAGTAAAGTTAATCGGCCATTATAACATCTACGTCAAAATCATTCGGAGTTAATTTGATTTTGGATTTGCAGAGATTTGTACGACCTTATTTACCGTTTCGTTTTCAACATTTCAACATTATAAATGTATTTTGTAAACACATACACAAATTGTACTGTTCTTTTTCCGAATGCGATTGTAAACAATTTTCAGGTTATATTTTCAAATAAAAAGTCGATACGGAATGATAAGTGAGTATGTGGTTGTCAGATAAATAACAAAACAATTGTAGCGACAGCGACATTAATGACGATAAGAAAAAAAAAAATTGAATACGTCTGAATACTTAATATCAAAGAAGTTAGTGTTCTAAGTGAAAACTAGTACATAAAAACTAGTAGTTGAAATGGTAAATCATCGAGTTGGTCATATTTTCAAGTAGAGGCGTAGCGTGGCAGGGTGACGATATAATGATATTTTAGGAAAGAACGGTTGACAACAGTACAATATTGCTCTGAGATCTTATTATTTTTGTGCCAATTCGCTGGGAATGAGGGTATTGGATATTGAAGTCTAATACGACTGACCAAATCAAATTTACTCGAAATCTTTGCGTATATAATTCGCTGGTTCGTGATCAATCGCTTGTGTACATCTATTGTCTATCGAAAAAATAAACTGATATAAATTCAAATGATATTTTTTTATACGATTTTGTTCACCGAGAAAATGAATTAAAATAAAAATAAAACACTCGTGAGTAGCATAGCACCGTCATTAGAGCCAATTTTTCCTCTAGCCGAAATTGTCGCCGTCACAATATTTAATTTTTTAAATTTGTATAATTGATCTAAAATAGGAAAGAGCCAAATGTTTTATTACATTATGGTCTTTTGGGATGATTTTCTGTGAAAAATGAAATGTGATCATAAAAATAGTTGGGAAGAGGATTGAAAGTTGAAACTTCCAAAAGGCACATCCTTAATTGATACCTAAATCACGTACAGTAAAACCTCCTCATAACGGAATCGCTCGGTATCAACTGAATTTTTCGTTATAAAGGGGTTTCCGTTGTATAGAGACTAAAATATTATGGAATATAGGTTATGCAGAACTGTTGTTTTCCGTTTCAAGGAGATTTCCGCCTTATAGGGGGTCCGTATGTGGAAATTTTACTGTATAAATAATTTCATCCCTCTGGCTTCATTTTGATGAGGGGTCTGTAGGGGTATTTAAAACTGAAAAAATACCTTCCTTCTGCAATACGTGCAGGTGAAGTTCATAATGCAATTTAACCAAAATTGTACCACTTCGATACGCCCATAAAACAACTCTATGATTTCCGAGCTTGGGTCCAGAGGGAGCCACTTGAAGTTTCCAAAGGTAGTGGCGAAAATTTGACAGTATCATACGCACGAAGACGATACAATGATAATTTCCGTTTATATTGTATTTACAATATCGATATACTTACACCATATACCGTACAATCGTGAAACGTAAAAAATTCACATAATATTATACTGACTGTATTTACGCTTACGACATTATTCATGTTTATCGAGTCATTAGTTTTGTATAAATAATAATAATATTATGCTGATCAGCCTTTTAATAATTATTCCTTATACATACGTTAGTTCGACACACGACGTTGTGTAAATTGGCACGAGTTAACACTGGGAGGGGTGGAATAATCACGATTTTTATGTATAATTGTAAAAATATATATATTTTTTTAACGCATATTAATTTAATAAGGTGCAGGTAATATTAATTATGCATGTACCGTTGAAATAATAAAACGTCTATGATTCGTTGTTTTTTTTCTCTACCATAACTACCTATATGTGTTTATTTTCTATAGACGTGCGTATTGGCACTGCATTTTATACGGCTTATTGTACATTATGTAAAATTATGTAAATATTTAATAAGTATAAAATATAAATCAAATAATTTGATTTTATACTGGCGGGAAATTTTAATCGAATTCAAACGCTGATGCCACAAAGTGGTTTTATCGCGTTTATAAAGAGAGTAAAAAAAAAAATGAAATTTGAATATTATATTATTATACCTACCTATCCATTTATTTTTGTTTTCGCTATTGCCTGCACACTTAACTGCAGTTTCTGCGAGCAAAAATGTTTTTGTATAATATCATTATGAAAGAGCATATTATAGAATCTGCTAATATTCAAATAATATTATAACATTATAGTGAATTTCGTATACAAGGGGGGGCTATGTGATTACGTAAGTATAAGGATGGAATTATATGCGCTGCGCTTCTCAGAATATTGTTTGATACTGCAACGTTCTTTTTTTTTTCTTTTTTTTCTGCGTTACAAATATAATAACGGTTTTTTAATATACTAATAATAATTTGTATGGTTATGCGTTTTGGAATACCGTGTAATGTGTATAGTCCGTTTATAAAAAACGTATTTAAAACCGAAAAAAAACCAACAATTAGCCAATAATCAATAAACAAATAATACATCTTAAAAGTTATAGTAAGTTATTAACCGTATCAAATTGTAGAATTTAATATTGAATTTCAAAAATCTCATGAAAAAATATAAAATAATCACTACTTTTGCCCCATATAGATTCATAATCTCATATTTTTACTTGTCTTTACTATTACCTTTTTGAATGCGCCCCACGTTTTTCGTTTTAATTTGTATAAGAATTGTTATTATTATTAAAAATCACAATTACAAATTCTCTCAACAATCTTCAAAAATGTGGGATATAAATCTATATGGGACAAGAAAGATTATTTTGTACTTTTTAGTACATTATTTTAATATGGTTTTGTAAAAAAGTGATTTTTAAATATTTTTTTTTTTTTAAATTGAATTAATTATTGTGTCCTTTTTAGTCATCGTTTTTGTCATGTGCGTGTGTTTCTGTGTACAGTTTTGCAATCGATTTTAAATATCTTTTTTTTTAAAGAAAGAAGAAAAATTAATTTTACAATACTTTAAATTAAATAATACGATAACATTAATTTTTTAAGATAAGATTTTTATTTCAAATTAAAGGTAGATTATTAAAGTGATGGCCTTTCGAATTATAAATTACAGTAAAAGCACACACAATATTTTAAATTTCCGAACAAAAATGATTTACACCTACTATAAAACGCACATCGATATTTGTGTGTGTACATATACGAGTGTAGTCACATTATCATTCAGTTCTCAGCTATGTTTAAAATTTTAAGTCTATCTTATCAGAAAGTTAGTTTAAAATCTATTTAAAAATTTGTACCAAACAGACATGATTATGAGTTAATAAAAACTTTTTAAAAATTGCAGTCTATAAATCCTCGGAATATCCCAGCGCGTATATTGTTCGGAGCCTGTAGTAGTTGCAGTTACAGCCCATAATAATATAAACGAACATACACAATTATAATCAACAACGAGAAATATAAATTGATCGAAATTCCCATAGTTCCTTTTTATTCGTGATGTAGTAATTGTTACTAACAGTATTATTATCAAGTAGCTGTACAATACAAGTCGTATAGGACAATAATTTAAATAGTTTTCTATTTGAAAGCTACTGTAGGTGTTTATTTGTAAATTGCGTTTGACATTTTCTCAGGGGTTAGTTATTTTATTATTATGCATTCCGTGCGCGAACTTCCAAAGCAATATTGGGAAATATATCGTGAGCTTAGGTTTATTGTATTATGTACGTACTCGTACTTACACGTTACACATTTATTTTTTTTTACAATTTCATACGACCTTGTGTTAACGGCGCTGTTTTCTTTTCGATGGCATTGTGTACTCGGGTCAACTACAAGTACCTAGAGGTATATTAATAATAATAACCAATTTATTTATTCCGTATGATTCACGAACGACGCGAGTGAATTTCAAATCCATTATCGTAATATGTTTTTACTTTTCTTTACGACGCTCTATCGATTATTATGAACATGCCGACTATTTCAGATATGTGTCGTACATGTTTCGATTTTAAAAATCAGTATCAATAAACAATATAAAGTAAACATAACATCATAAAAGTATGTATTTAATTTAATTATTTAAATTTAACAACTTAATTATTAGATTGCGAGTGTAACGTGTTTTTTTGTGGTTTTTACATTTGGGAAAAAAAAGTTTTTCCCAAATGTAAAATGCTTTGAAACTTGCCATACCGTATACAATACAGTAGATGAAGGTTATAAATGTAAACAATAAATGAATAAATTACCGATTTTTCCCATTTACTAAGAAAACTACAAGGAAAATCAAAACATAAATTCGCCAAAGTTCCAACTTAAATTTAAATAATTTTAGAAAAAGTGTCTATAAAGTTGTCGATAAGAGTAAGATATCTGGTAGGAAAGTTATAAAAAAATTATAGTAAAACTAATACATGTTCGATTAACTCTAAAATCTAAAACGTGAACCACACAACTCATAGCTTCATACAATCAAAATATTCGTAATTACAAATTACAAAAAAGTACCCAGGTGGTGCAGCTACTTTAACAAACTGGTTTTCATTATTTATTTATTTATTGAATATTAATTTTCACATTATTATTGTATATAATCGGAAAAATTATCAATCTTAAGCGCGGTCCACACTAGTCGTGCGATCAGTGCGATGGAAAAGTCGCGAAGAAAAATCCGCTCACTTTGTTTCCTTCCCCTTCTTTTTTTATGTTGCTGACGGGATTTTGTCGGTAAACTGCAAATCGTATTAATATATTATTTTCCACGGACAAATTGTGTTGTACTTCCGTCAATTTGATTCACTTTGCTTTATAACATTAACCTTTTAACCCGGACATTTTTCTCTTATACGATTATTGGTATTTATATATTATTAGTAATTTACTATCGCATTGTTTCAGATTTTTAATATAGCTATTATAGTACGATTATAATATTATTACTAATTTATTATTTTATATTTTGCATAAATAATTTTATTGAGGAAATGAACGTACTTATACTTAGTACACGTTTCTATAACATCAAATATGTTGTCTATATACGTACGATACTTGGAACAAAATTTAATATTTTAGATCGGTCGTTATCCTTGGATTTTTTACTATGATAATAAATAAAAAACCCCGTTTGGTCGAGTTTAAACATTCCGATAACTTTGTTTTGGCGCGGTAGATTAGCTTGATAATAAACAAGTAATATTCTTGTATTTAATAATTCGGATTATTCATTAATAATATTACATGTTTATAATTTTATACTAATGCATTATTTTTCATATTAATAAAACTAATTACGTTACGCGAATAATAATGGTATACATACAGTACAAGACAATGCGTTTATTAAGATCGATGAATTTTATTGACGTTTTTTGTGCGGTTTTAATTTGTGTTTTTTTTTAAATCTTAGCAGAGTCACCAAAAATACAACTGCAGCAAGATATATATGTATATTTTTTTTTTTACAACAGTTCGATCGCTTGTCCTCGGTGCACAGTTAAAGAATAACAATTGGAGGTTAAAATAAGAACATGCGTGACCGTTTTACAGGAAGTATTTTTTGTTTTGTTTTTGTTTTGCTCTGTAGGTTTTTAAATAGTGGACGACTGATATATCTATATGTACGATTTGAGCCACGTGATTTTTAGTTTCTCGGTTTAAGCCGTTAAAAAAAATTGAAAACGTCTTGTTTTCTGTACGCAGACAATGCTTTTTAATCTTTATATTGCACAGTGTAATATTATATTGTATGCTATGAAATTGAACCTATGTATGAAAACAAAAAAAAATTGACGAATAATTTAAAAAATACCGTTAGTTTCGTATTAATTTAAAGTATCTGTTCTTATCATGAAATTTTAATCAATGAAATGTAGCAATACAATTTTAAAACTTACAATTTAACCGATGGCACAGAAAACTATTTATATATTTAGGTAGGTAATCAGCTTGTCTACGACATTCCCTATATCTTCCCGTGTGAAATGGATGGATTTGAGTTTCCAAAACCACTAGTTTTGATAACAATTTATCACAAACTGAACAGACAATATGGGAGACGAAAGTAAACGTTTTCGTTTAATTCGGGTAAACAAACGTATGATATCAGGTACGGCTTTTCGTAACTTGGAGGTTCAGATAACACAGGCGAATAAAAACCGATTAGCTGATTGAATGTCATTTCTATATTGATCTATAGTAATCAGTGGTGACACACTTGGGATGGTATGGGGGGGTTCAGTTGCGCCTAAGAAAATTCTTCAAAGGGAGTAAAAATATTATTTTGCACCAACGTACAACAGGCAAGACAATTTAAATAAATAAACTAGTATAGTATACGTCTACTAATAACGTATTGTACCATGTTGAATTTAAGTAGCATAATGTGAAATTTGAATTTGATAAAAACAAAAATTGTTTTAATTGTGTATTAGTATAGTAATAACAAATTAGGTAGTTTCATGGGGTTGTGATTGGGTAAAGCGTTTCGCGAGGATGTGTATTATTATGATAATTTTTGCGTGAGTTTCAACAAAGGGCCGCTTATGTAGGTACACCGGGTATGTTCGATTAAATTTTAAATTGATTTCGAATATTATGTAATTGGATTTGGATTTTAACTTTAGTACCGTACCCAGGATTTATTTGCGTATAATAATATGGTATTATATACAAGTATAAATATAACACTATAATATATTATACTATTATGTTATGATGTATAGATAGGTTGTATACTGGGTAATACAGCTGATTGATGTTTTTCCAATCTAAACGACACTGTTATAGTATAGCTATAATACTCGTGTCGTAGTTTGTCGTCAGTCCAAACGATTTGTCGACCGTCGCCGTTCGTCCGATCCGTCAAAAACGATTCGATAAAAATTCCATTAAAAATTCCGTTCACCGCGCGTTTTATTTCAGAAAAGAGAAAGAAAAACCAAGCGTGTTTCGTATGGCGAACCGCATAACATAGGCCCGTTCGTATATTACGCTACAGGTATATATTCAGGTTTTAACACATTTGTTTGACGACATGTTATTTATTATTTATTTATGTAAAACCGGTGTAATATATTTCGGATTTACAAAATGAATCGTTATTGCTTAACGTCATTGTATAGGTACATTAATAGACAATCCGTTAGTTTTTCAGAGTAGGCAATAAAAATGATTTTTTTTTTTTTTAAATTTGCTATCTTCGAATAATAGTTTTTAGCGTTGATTAATCTTTTATGTAAAAATACTGTTATTATTATTATGATTATTGTTATTTTGGTTTTTGATGAGAGTTGTAATATTTTTATTATTTCTCGGTGATTTATTATTTTTTTTTAAGTCACGGTGACACATTTATACTCACGTTTTCCTCGCTGATTTCTCGTTTAATATTGCAGGTAAGACAGGTATTAAAATAAAATATGGGGTTTTTTATTTTTTATGATTGAGTATTAAAAACAAAAACCGCAATGGAAGACGGGAAAATAATAATTAATTCGCATTTAATCCACGTATTGGTCATATTAGTATATGATTGAAGTATGTATTACAAGATTAAAAAAAATAAAGTGTGAAGATAACTTTATTGGAGATAATTTCTTAAAGAAAGAAATTTTCGAGTCCATCTATAATATTTTAAAATTTTAAATTCCATCAGTAGCTGCAGTTTTTCAACCAGAATTGTGTTTTATCTATAGATCTATATTTTGTTTTATGTAGATAAATACGAAATAAGTGTGACGAACGATCCGATATAGGAATAACTTTTGGATCCATATCCATCATGATGTCACGATTATTATATGACATTACTATATAGAGATATTATGATAATACTTAATAGCCGATACGGATTATTTATCATTGATATTTGAATTTTTATGAATAATGTCAAATTTTGTTTTTCCCATTTCGATAATTTCGAGGATAGTTACAGCGGTTACAATGTTCGAAGCCGAGCAAATTTGTTTTTCCTGCATCCGAGTTGTTTGCACATTATCTGAGCCGTTAAGTGGACAAATAATTGAATCGTCTAGATAAATATTGACATTTTAAAAACGATTTTTTTACGACAATCTCGATCTTATGATTATTTTATTTTTCACCGTTAGTATAATAATCGTTTCCATGAAAACGAACGGATTAGGTTAGGTATCGAAGTAAAAAAAGTTGTCATCGTCAATGGCACGCGACATTTTTTAATGTATATCTTGTATATATGTATACACGGGTATCGAGACGAGTGTTGATTTATCGTTCTTGTGTATACCTGAAACTCGTATTTATTATAGGTATTAGCGACCATATGCAATTCGGCTGCAAGTCATCGGACGTAATATTATAATTTAAAACCCGCACACACATTGTTCCGCAGTAAATATACAGTTGAGCACCCAAAAGATAAATAGTCGCAATATATTATCATGTAAGCCGGACGATAACAGATTGAAAAAAAAAAAAATTATCAATCACGATTTTTAGTCGAAACAACGTTGCACGGTTCAATTCTTATTGTAATAATATTTCTATACACTGTTATAAAAACTATACCTATTACACTTTTAACATTATATTTCAAGTTTGCTATTGTTTTTTTTATTTTTTTAAGAGTACAATATAAACGGATCTTTTTTTTTTTACAAAGATGAATACAAATATTTTAACCAAACGTTTTATTCCAGAACAAAAGAATATTATTGTATTATAAGTACAGATGTACGCGTTTATGAATTCGTGAATTTAATTTAGCGTTTAACTGTAGAGTACCGAGGACAATATTATAATCCACAGGCGGCGATACTGTCGTGCAAAATCAAAATCTTCACAATTATTATTTCTGTCGGAGGTTATTAAATACCCGTACATATTACATTATACTAGTATAATTTCACATTAGTTTGTTTGTAAACTGAAATCGTTGGATATCTCAAATATTGTCGACTGTATAATATTTTGACAGCGTTTAATTTGATCAAACATTTCTTTGTGAGATCTATAGACACTCGTCTCAATCATATCCGACCATTCGATCCATGTAAAATTTTACATTTTATTCTTCTTCAGCTTTGTTGGTCCATTGAGAACAATTGCTGCCATCACAAATCATCCGCATCGATATTTTTCTCTATCTTATTACAGTAAAAATATGTTCACGTAAAGTAAACAAAAAAAGCCATTAAAATTCAATGTTTTAAAAATACAATGCTTATTTTAGTGTTTAGATTACAACAAATTAGCGACAACCTCATCTGTGTTTTTAGAAATATTAAGTTTATATATAAATCGAAGTACAATTAGTTGTAAAAAACCTTACAGTGAATTAAATATTGAAAAAATGGTAAAACGTCGATGAGGTGTCCTCAAAATGTGTCGTCTATACACATTTTATCGTCGAATTCCTTAAGCTACAAAACTAACTGATTTCGGGAGGCCTTTTCGTTTGTTTATCGTGAAAACATGTTTGATTTACTGTCCGTTAGAAATACATAAACGGTTATAAATGTCACTGCTACGTTCTCTTAAGGTATAAAGTGAAAATTAAAGTTAAAAATAACACTCGTAAAGTTGTCTATAGTTTTCAAACGTGTAATATCGTTAAAAATATCTATACTAGAGTTTACAAATGAAAATAAATTACGATTTATTACGAATATATATATATTAAAATATAAGATTTAATTTATTAAAAAAAAACCCAGAATAGTCACATTCTCATATTCTCATAATTGAAACGAAAAAATAAGCGTCATTATATAGCTGACAATTAATTGTGTACCTAATATTTATGACGCGTATATAATGTTTAAACTATAATATGGAATATCGAAAAAATATCGAATAATCGCAGTGAATAGATACCAATGTCGAATGTATTTTTTCACAACACGTTCTAACCCCGTATACTATTGACGTTATAAAAAAATAATATGTTACCTACCTAATATTTTTCAACAGATAAAATAATATAATATAACAAATAGAAACTATAATGTAAGTATATTTGTTTACGTTTACACATGGTGATGGTAGTATTACCGTTTTGCGCATCATAACTATTACACGACTTAAACTCTCGATTTGTACGGTCTCAAGTCATTTTTTTCTCCTCCTCCCCCTCCTCCCCACACGTTACCGTCGATCGGCCGTTCGATAAAACAGGAAACTGGTTTGAGATGGGTTAAGTAGGTACACCGCAGCACAGAGATGACCATATACCGGACGAGTTTCAAACCCGCTCTAGACTTCGAGTAGAATTATAATACGCGTAGGCCTACGAAATACCGCTAAAACGGAAAGATAATAATTATCCTTTAAGCTGAAATGGATCAAGGAGGTTAAGAATATGGATTCATACGAAACAATTTTAAAAATGTGTGAAATATAAAAATAAATTCTACGATATTGCATTAAAGTGTGAATTTACGCAGAGTTATCACGAATTGAACAGTTTTTATGAGAAATAGTTTATGTCAATATTTTGGTTCGTTTTCGGTACATATATACATCAATAAATCTGTGCGAAATTTTAATCCACGTTGAACCACTGCAGTAATTTACATGTAGACTTTTTTGAATTTTTTTTCAATGACGAAGAACTTAATGTTAATAATATATTTTCATATAATTAGTCAAAACGAAAAAGTTCGTAATTCATAAGAGGTAAATGACTAAAGGTTCGAAATTGTTTTGTCTGTTTTGTAAAATATAGCTGTTATTGCTTTTATTATTTTTCTTTCTCTAAAACACAGTTAAATTATTGTGTTATAATTTACTAAACTCAAAAAAAGAAATTGATATTACAATATGGAAACATATCATTATTACAATGATAAAATAAGAATTTAAAAATATTTACATTTAAGAGTGTTGGCTAAACTAAAAAATCGAGTATTTAATCAAATAAGTATCTTATTTTGTATTAATATCTGTAAGTAGTCGTTTTTTTTTTTTTTTAGATGTACGAGATAAAATAATAATAATGTTAATAGAAAAAAAAAATTTAATATAACAGTTAGTCACCATTTTCGACACTAAAAACAGCGAAAAAAAAAATTAAATAAATTATACTTTTGAACCGCAATGGAAATAATAATTACATTAGTATAATAATATAAAACGCGGTGTTTTTTTAAGCGTAGTTCCTATACACGCGTACTATACGATACTGTGTTTTTAAAGCAATAACAATATACCTCTACGTACCTTTTATGTGCGTGCATGATGTTAAAGAGACCATGGAGAATGTCTCCATCACGACCAGGAAATTAGATGTATAATATAGGTATGTGTCTTATAATAGACATTTTATATACATTTCACTATGTGTACCCGTATATATAAAAATATACAATGTATACAGAATACAAGAGAAAGAATAAATAAACAGAGACCTTGGAAAAAGTAAAGTACCTATAATATTATATTATATTATGTTCCGAGTACATTTTTCCGCGATTGCCGAAACCGCGCCGCCGTACAACTAACGGTGTAACGGATTCCGAACAATTTTCTGAGTGTATACCTACGCGTGTCAACGTTTTTTTTATTATTATTATTATTTTTTTTTATTTCTCTACAGTCAGCAAAGGAAAATATTACTTTTATTTTTAACGCATTTGATCTTCGCGGATAACGATATTTTATAATCGTATAATAGTATAAAATATAAAGTTACAATAGTTCTTGTTTAAAATGTAAAAATGTAAATTAACAGTGGTTTATATTTTTTTTTATGAGAACACAGTTTATTATATATATGGTTTTTTTTTTATAATTATGTTAAAGTAAAAAAAAAAAAAAAAAAAATATTAATGCAATTTATTTTTAATGGACATTGAGGTTTTCCGGTTTCCCTGTTCCCTCTGAATTTTCGCTTGTGGGCGCCTTTTTGTTTGATGCGTGTATTTGAAACCAATAACGCCTACAAATTTTATTGCACTAAATTGTAATAGTTCGCTCGGTGACGTCAAATTATTACATTATTTAAAAATAAAACTCCCCTGTATAAATTCCGTTTTTTAGAAAAATAACATAGTTTCGATCGATTTTTATACGATTTATGTTCGGTTAAGGGACCGACCATTCCACCGACATTATTGTTTTGGTCTGCCTGTTTCGTGCCTAACTATATAATGCAGTTGTAACAAAAGTATTCTATACTTCAACGATTGCAGTAACTCTCCTTTTAGTTATGTTGTAAGTTTATGGTGAAGGCGTAAAACATTTGTTTTGTAAAGAAGAATATAATATTTGTTATGCTAGAGGAAACAAATTTAGGTACAGAGACCCTTTAAATAATAATAACAAAAATAAAATAAAATAAAACCAATACAATATATTATTAATATAAATATACACAAACAGACAAATTTTTCGATACTTTTTTTTTATCACTAACAATGTAGTTACATTGTATATTAAAAGTCGTGTCAAAATTGTATTCATTTCTACTCGACTAAAACAACTTCATCCACATAAAAAAAAAAGTTAAAATTTAAAATACCTAGGTACCCATAAATAGTTTACAATTTGACAGAATGTTTTGAATATTTGACTACGTCTAAAAAAGAATAATGTAATTATCTAGTGCAAACTTCAGGTACCTACGATTACTTTTAACAGAATTATATATAATCTACAATAAAATCGAAAAAAATAAAACAGTTATTTCCATAAACTATCTCGTTTGTCCTAATTTGTTGCCCGGTTTTTCCCAGTTGTTAAGAAACTAAAACAGAAATCATAATGTGCACTTCAGAGTTCTACAAAAAGGCTCATTTGTCTTTTTTTGATTGGAATTTGATTTCTAGTTTCTGCCGAACATTTACGAGCATAAATCAGACGAGGCTGGAAGCAAAAAAGGTGGATACAGCCGATGTTGTTTTCTGTAAAGATTTGGACCGTGTCCCACATACTCTCGGAGACATAAAAAACCTCGGTCGAATCCAAAATAGACACGCGCGCTGCACGTTGCAGTATCCGCCTGTAGTCGAGTCGAGTCCGCATAATATACCGGACGCCACGGCGACCGACGTTTCGGTTCGAGTAAACCCGCACTCACTATTATACATTTATACCACTCGTCTTTTCCGAGCGTGAAAAGAATAATGGGCGAATAACAAAAAAAAAAACATAATAACAATAATAATAAGACCGTAATGCTTTGTTGAATCGGGTCCCCCGTATAGCTGTAAACGATGTGGTTACGGCGTTTTTTTGTGTTTTTGTTTTTTTGCGGTTTTTCACCATTTCGAAAAAAAAAACTTTTAACAATACTAGACGTGTATCGATTGTTGCACCGGCATAAATCACGCTATACGCACTATTATGCAATATAATTTAAGAGTGCAGTTTGCAATATTGAATTCAATGAGTTAAACGAATATCCGCGGACCGGACTGGAGCTCCGGTCACAGCATCAACACTGTACTAAAATATTGTTCTATCTTCGAACCAGAGTCGGCCGGCGGAAAGCCGTTTACGGTCTGGTAGGTTGCGGGGGAAAAAAGTATCTCGCAGACGATAAAATATTAACGTCAACCGCACAAAAACATTCTGCAGGACGACAGTTAGACTACTGCAGTAAAACTAGAACCCATGTATTTAAAATAAAATTATTGATTTCCAGAGTTCACAATACCCAAATGTAATTATAATAGATACTTAGGTACCGAATATTGATATGATACGTAATACATTTTAAGTGTAGAAAATGTATTCGTTTTACCTATATACATAAGTTTAAACCAGAATTAGTTATACAGCGGTGAAAATTACATCGGATAAATGGCGTATGCCCACTAAAATGTATAATATATAGGTATCCATCTGCACTGAATTTAACTAGGCCCGACTGGCTTTTTTTTTTATACTGCGCCCATTGAGGATAAAAACTGACAACAATGGCATTCGTGTGGGCTTTTCAAGGCACAAACAAAACATGAAAGCAGTATAAATAATAATAATAATATACGAATAGGTATATATTACGAACGTAAGAATAACAAATAATTTTAATAGCCTAACCTAACCTAACTAATAGACAACCTTAATGGTATACAATATATAGGTTTACATATATATGGACATTGTAATAGTATTATAATGTATAGAAAGAGAGAGCGAGAACGAGTAAGAGAGAGAGAGAGAGTGAGAGAGAGAGAGATAGCGAGCGGGAGAGAGAAAATTACGAATCGTTAACTGCTATATAATATCTATATGCAGTGGAATGGATTATTAATGATTGAAATGATTTTTTCTAGATTTTACAAAAAATGTAAAACGAATAAGACTAAATTAATAGAAGAAATTCGACTATGGATTTATGGGGGAAAAAATGACAATTGATAAATACATCATATAATTATCCATACGAATTATAATAACAATATGACTATTAAATTGTTTGACAAATCGAGAAAAATCGTATTTTGTATTTAAATTAAAATCTTGGACAACGATATATAACAATCATGTCAATCAAAGTCGCTTGAACAAACTAGGGCTATTAGAATTCATGTCATCAAAAATAGGTGACTCCGTTAAATAAAATGTAAGTTATACTGCGCATGTGCAAAAGGGGTAAATTGTGTTTTGGAAATACGTCCAAATCGTGTACTCATACTTGTGTATGATACATCAAATAAATGGAAGAACTACCGATACTCACCTGCAGACAACTGCAGGCTACAGTACTTCGTATGGTAAATTTTATTTATTTTTTGATGCCTAGAAATATTAATAAATATGTAGTAAACTATTTTATTATTTTCTATAAATTAACTGCAAATCCAAAACAAAAGAGAGCTGCTTTTGTTTTGTTTACGATTTTGATAAATAATATAAAATATGTATACAATGAAATATTATACTCAATGTCCAATTAGGTTCGTGCTACATAGATTATGACGTATAAAATTGCAATTTTTAGAGAAAATGTTTACATCGGGATTTTTTTTTTTAGAACAAGCTGTAGCATCGTTAAAATTTTCAAAAATTACCTCGTCGTTTTCTGGTTTAACGATTTAACAATTTACTATAAAACGGAGAGCATATAATAAGACTGCGTGTATAACATTGCATCGATATATTTTGTTCTTAATGATTCGATAACAAACAATTTTTTTTTTAAATCAATATAATTGTTTTTTTTTTACTAAAGGTTGAGCTTTGACGGAGTAAATATAGACTTTAATTCCTTTCTAAATGAACCTTAAGTCTTCATATGTGAATACTCGATGCAATCATCTCTCTTATGAATGTTTCTCTTTGCGTATATTGATCTTCCTTCATGAAGGGTTATGAAGGCGTTATGTATTGTTATGTTTTATTAAGTGGCTTATATGTTTTCCGGTTTCTTGATTTAATTAAAGATAGTTTTACTCTCTTCTCCCGAAATACATATCTAGAGAATTTCTACATTGCCCTTACTTTAAGTTCAACAAAATAACACAAAGTTATATTTTCCGAGTCGACTGCGTTGTTTAATTTTGTTTATCCTGTACTATTATAAGGTCCAAGTTTCACAACCATATTATAATAATTTTTATTCAATTTAAATTCTCACTCTATCCTATAAGCGAAACAGTTTCGAATATAAAAGCATTATAATATTAACGCTAGACGTGGTTTTTATAATTTATTAAGTACTCACAATGCGGATTATGCAATACACATTGAGTTTATTACAATCGGATACAGGTACCTTTTAGATTTTATATAACGGAAAGCAATGTCTCTTCTGTTTTGTGCAGTGTTTTAATATCGTTGACGGACGGGGAGGGAATTGGGTAACCTAATAAATAAAAGTACTACCGATACATATATATACAAATAAAAGTGGCGCTGAAAAGATTCTATTGATTGGTCTGCACAGACAATCATTATTGGCTTTCACTGGCCACCAGACGATTCGGGCATCTGTGGCGCCAAAATGTTGTATTGTTATTATACACTTACCTATATATTATTTAAGCTTTTATAGTCGCTTCAATTAAAAATTGATTAGGGAAACTGTATATATGTACAGTATATGCTGTTTTTTTCGATTGTTATGTTAAAAAAAAAAAATCTTATCGAAGTGGTCGCTAGATGAGTTATAAAAACTCAATAATAATAATAATAATAATAATACGACGGGCGGTGAACATTTTAAACTTTTTAAAAAACTAATAATAAATAAAATGTGTATATTTTGCGCATCGATGCATATTCACCTATGTATGACATAAAACTAAAACATAATATACAACTTATATATTATGTATGGAATATTGTAATTATCTATATTTACTAGTACAATACCGTTCTGATATAGTTATTATAATATTATACAATATGGTGCAGAAAAACAACATTTGAAAATTAAACGAAATGTTTTGCCGGACATATAAGTAAGGGTATTGAATGTTATTTGATATGGTTATAATTTTTTATTTCAAATTCAATTTCATACATATTACATACATTTTTTAGGAGAATACCTACTCGTTGTTTTAAGCTTGTGGCTGGAATAAGGATATTAATAAGGACTTAATTTTATTTCAAAATGAAGTTTAATAAGACATCTGTATGAATTAAACTTAAAATATTCGTATAGTATTCATTATCAAAAAAAAAAAAAAACCGTACTTGAAGAAAAACAAGCGAACTTAAATTTTTATTTTCAGTATATATATATAATGCCGATGTAACAATTAATAGTACTTTATAAATGCAATCGGGTATGCAGATTTTTTTCTCTAATGATATAGGCATATAATATCAGATAGATATCTACTTTATAATATGCAATATAGTTTAAATTTTTTTTTTTTTTGCGCGAATAGCGATGTTTATTATGAACGAACAAATTGATAATAAAAGAATAACGATTACAGTTTTTCCTCGTACGATAATTATTTGGCGTGTAATCAAAAATTAAAAAAAAAAAAGAACCAACATAACGCGGACGCCTACATTCCGGTAAATATTAAAATTAAAATATTATATTATATTCCTGTACAGTAGATACCGTTTATAATGCCACCGATTGTAGTTGCATATCGGGTGTAATGACCTTAGATTGAAGGTCCCGGCAAAACTCCCTTGGTGCATGCATTAATTTGTATCGATTATTATGGCGTCTATATTATAATGTTCGTACGGATGTTATAACAGTTATTTTTGGTTATATTGTAAAAATATATTATCTATAATGAATGCATTAAACTTTTATCAAAGGTAATATTTTTTTTAACTCAATGTAAATTTAATTTTAAAATAATAAAATAACATTTTTTTCATTTTATTTTATTTTTTTTTTGTATATGTATTAATGTCACGATTCAGTGATTAAAATATGGCACATTGGTTGTAATACAATATTATTTTCATATAAATACATATGCATATACAACACATAATCAAGTTTTTAAATTTTATTTTATCATTTTGGTTATAATGACAATCGGTTATTATGTTTGATTTTATATATTAAATTATGTATATTAATACATAAGCACCTACATTTTTTTCCCCCATTGTTGGCACATATTTTAAAACTACTTTCATCGTCAAAATGTTGTACGCAGTATTTCGTATACGTACAACAATTATTAACCCGTTAGGTGAAGAATATAATATATTTTTCTATGGTCATAATATTATTACCTAGCGATTTGTCTGTCGAATATTTATTTCTGAACGATAAATTATTATATCCATTATGTATTCTAAAATGTTAACGAATTATCTTCAATTGGCCGCTGTATAATTCTACTGGAAGTCGTGCATTTTATTGGTCTATTATATATTCTAGTTTTTTTATTTGAAATATAATACATTATTACGCATTATAATACACAAAACGAGGTAATTTGTGTATGAAAAACCGATTTTCGTGTACCTATAGTATTTGCATAGTTGTATTCATACAGGTTTCCATTATGCAACTCGGTTTATGTAAAATTACCGTTTAAGTATTGTGCAAAACGAAGATCAATTGAATTTCTCGCAAACAAACATAGTATAGGTAATAAATAGGTATGTTCTATATTTTTAATAAATAATGTCATGAAAAAATTGTATTGTACGAATATCTGTATAGTTTAAAATAGTAATGAGCATAATCGAATAGTTAT
The DNA here is from genome assembly GCA_902439185.1 of Cinara cedri. Taxonomy (NCBI): domain Eukaryota; kingdom Metazoa; phylum Arthropoda; class Insecta; order Hemiptera; family Aphididae; genus Cinara; species Cinara cedri. The sequence goes on along the minus strand of CABPRJ010000952.1, from coordinate 219,888 downwards.
TACTAACGAATTACTCGATAGTTGATCGCATTCAAATTATTCGGTTATGAAAAAAACTATTAAAATAAGTCTTTTTACTGTTTCTAATACTCTCCAAGAGTTTTCGCTGCCATCATCAAATCACATTCCACTTTTATCGATCCCGTACTATTTCCATCTAATTGTGCGTTCTCAGATCTTCCAAATTCACACAGTTTATCTACCTATTCCAAGGGTCACCTTGTGCGTGGCCTTCTTCCTTCCTACCAAGATAATTCATCCAAATTATCGAATACTATCGATAGTATAAACTGTTCAGAAGTAAAACCCATCACTAATAATTTTGTTTAATTTACGAGCAACGCGTATTTACCTATATTAGTTTAGTTTTAAAATTTCTATATGGTTTGACTACATTTTTTTTTCGTTCATAATTTCGTAAACCTCAAATAAAAGTTTAAAATATTATTGTTTCGTAATCTAATGGTACCTAAACGTATTACATAAAATCACACGATGTTCCAATTATAGGTTTTCGGTTCAGTACAACATCGTTTAAGTCGCAGCAGAGGTGCGTATTACCATTTTGGTAAAGACAGTTTAGGCTGTTATAATTACAATTATTTCTAAAAGAAAAACATTAAACGATAAGAGAATAATTTGATATAAGTAGGTAGTATATATTATTATAATAATAATTACGATGGGCGTTGACAACCCGCACTAGCTATAGACGGACCAAGTCACGGGTTTGTGCACGGATACTTTTTACTTCTACAGAGCCAGAATAATAAAATTATACTGCAATTATCTGTACTTATGAACGGTTTAGTTTTCATTTGATTTTTATCTACTCCGCGGAGTGGGTTTATAATAATTTGAAGATTATAACGTGACGCTCAATTTCGTTGAGTAGGTACTTACTCATACTTGTATTTTACCAATTATTTTTTTATTTTTTAAGATTGAATTTCGTCACATTTTTATATAGAGCGCTGCACAAATATAGCAAATATATCATTATAGCAATGTTTGGTAGGTTTTTAAAATAATGAGTAATTTTCGATCGAGTGAAACACAAATATAAGCACATGCGATGTGCTTCACCCATAGTGAAGTAAAACCACGAATAGATACTGTTGTAGGTGAGAAGTTAGGAAGGTAGAATATAGAGGGAAATTTAATTTATATTTGTACATAACTATTGATGAACCATCGATAACGAAAAACGATTCGGAGTGAAATTTCTTTTATATATTTACGTACATTTTCCCGTTTTTCTTAAACTTTATCGCTGTTTTTCACAAGTATTATTAAAATTGTATGAAAAAAAAAAAAAAAAATGACTTCCTTAAAGTACCGCACAGATAAAATGACCTTTCAGAAAAGGCTTACTACACTTGAGAATCGGAGCAAGATTTCTGTTAAAAAAATTTGTTCACAAATAAAAAAAAAAACAAGAAAAAATAAACATTAATGTAAAAAATAGATTCCTTTCTATGCTCTGAATCTAAAAATATGACGAACCTCATGGAAAATGTTCAAACATTTCTGCACGGCTAAAAGAATTATTCCACTTAAAATCGAATAAAAACTAAAACACTTGAACGTGTCAAATGCATATAAATATCTCAACAATTTCCAAAATATTTGAAAATTTGATTGCGTCTAGAAATATAAGATTCTGTGAAAATCCCACGTCTTCACGATTATTGTTAATCGAATTACAAAATAACAAATCGAGAGTCTAACGCGCTTAAAGCGACTTATTTGTTATTAAGCATTTAAAATGATTTCTTTTAATTTTTCTGAACACTGCATAACCGTATGATAAAATTTCAAATGAGAGCAGTTTCATAGAAAAAAAAGAAAAAGTATCAATTCGTTGAAAATTGGTAAATATAATAGCAGACAGCAGATGTGTGTATCCCCCCCCCCATACGAAGAAATTGTATTTTTATGTGAACTACATTAATATAACATATGGTGTACATAGTAATATAATATATTTTTGATAATTTTTTTTCTTTAACGCAGATAAACTTGTCGGTTTGTTGTCCGGTATACGTGGGTTTTACTACAAGTTATACATTATAATATATTATATTGTTTGTAAGGTCGAATATTCTCGTAGATCATATTATCTGATATTGTCGTATAATACGAGTATAATATTATACCTATGCGGTATAATCTTTCGACTCTCGATTTCCCGACAAATTAAATACCCACAGACCCGCGAGTGTACTCTCAAAAAATAATAATAATAATTCCCTATATACCTTTTCGTTATATTATTAAATAATTTGTTGCCGGCACGCTGCAGAACGCATTAAAAAGTAAAAACCCATTCATTTGTTGTAATATACGCTCGAGGCCCGTCAATCCATGCAAGTATATTACTTATGTTTCGTGTACGACTACTATACGCCTAACCGTACATGTCAGCGAGTGTGTGCGCGTGTGTGCGTGATGATGTATTTTTTTTTCTTCTCGAAAAACATATAATAATTATTATATAGTATACTGTTATTATTAGTCACACTCCGCGTATCCGTATAATAATATATATTTTAAAATGTGAAAAAAAATAAAAAAGTAAAAAATAAATGAATAATTTTCCGTTTATCGGTGTAAAATGTTATATTTGACTCGCGGAGAAACGCGAAAATATAAAAAAAAAAAAAAAAAATATATATATAAAATAATAGTAAAAGATTAAGTAATAATACGCGAGTATAATATTATATTTGACGTATACGTAGATAATATAGGCAATATGATGAATGACTTCTCGAATATAATAATAATAATAATAATAATAATAATATTATAATGATCCTAAACGGTTTAAAATAGCCCTCGGAAACTGACCTGGTATTATAATATGCAGACTGGTAATAATAATAATTGTTAGTATCATCGTGGGTAGCCTCGGATTCATTTCGAATACCTATCCTACCCGTGCCGTAGTGCGAGTATACGTAGTAGTATTATTATTTCTAAGTGAAATTTGAATTTTTCTACTCCCACATTACCGAGGGCTTGCCGCTTTGCACATCACCTCTACAGTGATCGTTTTATGATGTCCTCGTCTTTTTCGTGTTGCTGTAGGTATACAATATTATAATACCCGTTGTTAAATGATTAACCGTGCACCTGGTCGCATGGCGCGTTACAGAGTTTACACTTTGGTATTTCGTAAAACGTTACGATTTCGTTCCTGCTAGCCACGCATACCCGTTAAATACCTCCGACGAGACGGAGGTATAACAAGCCAGAGTTTTTTTTCGTCTATAATTATTTATTTATTCAAACTAAACCGCACTCAAACTTAAACTTAACCTATACTTTATGATTTAAACTTAAACTGTACTCGAACATTCTTTTTTTTTCAACAAAACTTTATATATTATGTTTCAGGGTTACTAAAAACGAAAATAATGATGCCCTGATGTTAAGTTGCGGCAACGAGTATTCGGAACCTATGAACGCCTATGTGATTCCAGATTCTCGCATCGCCCAGTTACGTTCGGCCAGGTAAATTAATTATATCCAATAAATAATAATATTATATTGACTTTTATCGAATAATTTTTTCTGAACACCTTGCAAATAGTTTCTTATCGCTGAAGAAAATAATTTATACGTTCGATTCGATGCACTTATAATACCGTATAATTTTTACTGTTATTTAACCCTGCGGCGATAGATGTGATAAGGATTTTAAATTTTTGATAACAACTCTGAGAAAAAATATATATCATAAGGTCGTAATTTATTGTACGTATATCTTTTCTATACCAATTATTTATCAATTTGTGTAATCGGCTTGCCACTTGCGTTTTTAAATTGTAAAGAATTATATTTTTTGTGAAGTACTAGTGTGCCATGCGTATAATTTACATTTCTACTAGAGATGTGACGAACTGTTTGATTTTCCGCGGTCACTAATACGATGTTCTGTGATGGGTCAGAGCGGCCTTGTTACGAAATAGAAACTTTATTTTTTTCGAATTAGCGGGTCTCATTAATCGTAAATTGGTGAACCTGAAAATGGTAAACCTAATCTAACCTAACATTTTTAGTTTTGTAATGTTCGAGTTCGCGTTTGGATAAAAATGTAAAGGTTCGGGTTCGTTAATATTAACAAAGTCCGGTTCGATCTTAAAATCAGGGTTCGTAACATCTTTATTTTTCACATTTTGTTATCATTCTTTACGATTATTTTATTGTCAAATTAACTGTCTATAATTTATCCGACACTGCAAATATGGAAAATATTATTTCTATATATTTGGACGGAATCTATGACGATTTTATCTGTATACAGTAAAATCGGTTTTCAAAAAATTCAAATGGATGAATGGAAAAACAAATCCCACCCTCAAATCGCTGCTATAGGAGTTGAACATAAAATTGTCATATCATACAATTATGGTATTCGTGTTACCGTTAATGCTCATACAATTAAACGTTTATTTAACTGGTGCACACCTGTTGTGTGTGACGCGCCTACTGGTGCATACAAAACTAGGCGCGCCTATCGGAGGATTAATAGGTGTCTAATTATTATCACTGTTTTATGGTATGAAGTAAAATTGAAAATACTATTTGTTTTTTACCGCGGTATCGATTGCTCTACTAAACCGAAATATTATTTTTACGTTTGGACCGATATATTATTGTACGTACATATTATTAAAACAAATAGCTGTTTATAGCTTCAATGCGTAATTTATAGGAATAATATTACCTCTCATTATTTTTTTTTTTTTTTCGGTGCAAGTATAAATATTTTCCTTTAGAAATTAATACCGTTTGCTATTATCGACTACCGACGTATTGTCAACAAATGAGTATTATTTTCTTGTATAGGAATTTTAATAATATTTTTCTTCTACACCCAAACATTGCAATGCACCTATTATCGTCTAAAAACATTCTTGTCCTGTCATCCCTATATATGTATAATTATATTCGGTTGGTAATGAACGTTATCCGGTTTGTGTTTCTATTTGTATAGTCCGCGCGCTATGTTAGAGACGGTATATAATACATAATATTATTATTATTATTGTTATAGGTGGGTACTATAAAAAGTAAAAGGGGTTGGAAATTTTATAAAATATTATATGTATATACCTGTATGCGACTTGCTCAATCTATCACCCGCAACGTATTATAGGCGTATACGTGTACTATTGTGTCATGACGTACATAGACGATTTTTTTTTTTTTTTGTATTATTAATGATACAGGTTCACCTTACTCGTGCATACGTTTATGTGTATTATATTTCATATGGACACACGAGAAATGAAGATATTGTAGTACCTATTTGTTGTAAGAATATTTCGGGGTTAAATATAAACTACTGTACTATATTTAATACCTAGAGCTAATCATCGTATACGAGTATAGTACGAGTATAGAGTTAATCGAAGTTTGTGTATAATATTGTATCAATGGCGACCCTAACGTTCCATTAGTTGTGACTTCAAAATTCCAAAAACATTATTTTTTTCAGAAAACAGTCGATACGATATTCTTTACGCGAAAAAAATAATTGAAATGTTTGATAAGTGTCGTCCAAAATTGAGCGGCCCAGGAGTGCACACCGAACTAGTCGGTATAGTGCGATTTTTTTTCAATCGTACCAGTTACGGGTTAACAGCCGCTGTTCGTGTAGTCCCATCGCTGCCATCACTACATAATACGAGCGATGACTCAATTGACGGTTGCCCTATATTTTTAAAATTTCCTTGTTCCGATTTTTTTTCCATAATAAGCATCCATCTTGTTCGGGGTTATCAAGGAATTTTTTGCTTATATGCTAATAATTTTTCCTTCTATTTTATTGTTTTTCCATCTGCCTTCTATACGCATGGTCAACCCGTTCTATTCCTCTGTTTAATACTATACAAATATAATAGGATCTCGGGTCTTTCATAAATATATTTAAGATTTTGAGTGGAGCGAGAAATGTATTGGTTTTACAATTATGTTTAAATTTTTTTTCTGTAAACAACTATCCTACCAGAAATATCGCTCCGAAGTGTAGCACCTTTTCTGAAAAGAAATTTTTTTGGGGCTTCCATTTGCAAAGTTATTGTTTAAATTACCCAGGGGCTTTCAAAATAAATGGAAAAAACCGGGATAAAACTTAGGAGAAACGGGAAAATTTACGAAATGTATTATTTTCAAATTGTAAATATTACGACCTTTCAAAACATATACAAACGAACTCCACTAGGGGTTTTTCGTTAGCAATGATTAATCATTGCGTTCAGACATTCATTAAATTTCCCCTTTATCTTCTTAACATCTTACCTACAATAGTGGCCCACCCATTGTGAGATGTATGTTCGTTTGCTTTTTTTAGTTATCATACTTTATATTATTATATTATCTTTTGTGTATCGACGGAATACTTGTATCTTTTAAAGATAAATTCCCTAATAAAGGCGATATTAATGATGCAAATTGATCAAATGAACATCTATTTTTGTAAAACCGTATTAAACTCGAAAATTCCTTGTAATTAATTTATTCAAGCACTCGTTTATTTTTAGTTTAAATGGTGTAAATTATTGAATTTACTAAAATAAAAAATGCCCAATGGTCCACCTTTTGAATTTACAACCAAATGTTTAATAATATTTAAAAACGTTCTAGATTACTAGAAATATGCAGGGACATCGCAAAATAAATATTTTTAAGCCTTTTGAATCGTTTTACGAACAATATCAGCTATATTTTGCAAGGACATTACTTTTATAAGGATATTCGTTTCCATTTTTCGTTCCTACTACAAAAAGTAATTCGTTCCCATTCCTCGTTCCTTTAAGTGACCCTATTTTTTATTTATACCTAGTACAAAGTTTAAACTAATCTTTTATTATGTTCCAGTGGCGTACCTGTGAAGCAAATTTTTTTTTCTCGGGGACATATTAATTGAACAATTTTGTGTGGTTACTTCCGTCTGTAATTATAAATGGAAAGTTACAACTTTAAGAATAAAAAATTAAATTATATTTTAATTTCGTTTTTTTCTGCCAGCAAATAAATCGATTTCTCGGGAGAGGGGCGAATGTCCCTGTTGACCCCCTCCGCGCAGGTACGCAACTTCTATGTTGTAAATTTAAAAAGGCCGTTAAACTATTAAAGAAGTAGAAGAAACATTTGAAAACACTAATATTTAATGTATTTATATTACATGTATTATAAACGTATTACAGGATACAATTATGATGATATCCTGTTGATATGAATTTTCATTCCAGTGATGCCGGGCGATGCCGATACTGTTAAAATTATTAAAAAATACAAAAAAACCACAAAGATTCCAGTTCACGTTAAGTCCCGTACGCACAGGAACTGTTTCTCGTTTCTCGGTCCCAGAGTTTAAGAGTAACGCGTTCCACGTTCGGGTTCGCGCCAAAGAAACGTATTCATTCCGGAACGCCGGGTAACGCACAGCGCGCGAGCGGCGTGACCGAATGCCGACGGGACCAGCAGACTCAACCGCGATCGCGCACCTACTAACCACCGTGTACTCTCAATTAATTGTCGCGGCCGCTCAGCGACCGAAGAAATATCACCGCGTGCAATTACGCGCGCGCCCAGTAGCGTTTTTACGGACGGCACGGCCGTAATAACGTTGCGACGTGTCCGCGTGTGCGAAACGCGTATAATACTTGCGTGTTTATCGGCACACGCGCACAATGGCAGTGCGCCCGTTATGTGAATTTGCGAAATTGCCCGGGCAATGCGATCCGCCGTCGCGAATCCGACCACGCCGCGGTGCGGGTCGGGGCGCGCGCGCGGCGGCGGGACGTCGGCCGTTGTCCGCGAGCGGTTTGTTTGTTCGCGGCCGCCGGCGGCGCGGGGGACGGGGCCGGCGCCGGGGCGGGGACGACGTCGGGAAACGGGACAATCGGGAGCGTACGACCTTGGAACCTTGAAAGTTGTTTACACGGGCGCCGCGACGCACGTTCGCCGGCAGTCGGATGAGGCGAGCGCCGCGACCTTTAAATATCGCACGCGGACCGCGGAGCGCGTGCCGCCCGCGCGGACGCGGACTTTTATCGATCGGACGGACGGCCCGGCGGCGGCGGCGGCGTTTCCGACCATAACCTCCGGTAATAATAACAAACGAAGAACGGCGCACATGACAATTATAAACGTTTATAACGCGCCCCGTGTCGGTAACGCGCCGCCGCGGGCTTTGTCACGCGTTGTCATTATCGTTATTATTATTTTCGAATTTTAAATACGCCCACACGTGCCTCGTGCGAACACCATTGCCGTTGTCGTTTTGTGCGTTGTTTTCGTCGCCGCCGTTTGATATTCCCGAACCGCGAAAAAACCGAACCGATAACGGTAACCGACGCGCGGTGAAAACGACCGCGAAGACGACACCGCTGCGCGGCCGTCGCGGGTGACGCCGGGCGTCGTCCGGCCGGCACCGCGGCGATTAAAACTGCGACGCGTGCGCGCGTACGACGCACGCCGAACGTTCGCGGTGATCGTTCGTGATAATTCACGCGCGGCCCTTTCGGTTTTTCTTTTTTCCGTTGTCGCTTTCCGATCGGCCCGATCGAAGGACCCCGGGAGACCGTCGTCGTCACGACAACAGCGCAGCGTTGACCCGCGCGAACGCACGAAACGCAAAAAATAATACTGCGTACAATGTGTACGCACATGCACGTACGCGGTATTATACAGTGTACACGTCGTTTCGTCGTTACGGGTTTTTCGATGCGAGACCGCGGTGTTATAATTCGGATCGACGCCGCGCGATTACGGGCCGAATCACACGCGGGATGACGAACGATATTTGTGTTGTATTTTCGGGAAAACCGCGCGGTATGGTCGAAAAAAAAAAACAACAATAGATCGTAAGATGTCTTACGATTTTTTTTTTTTAACTTGGGTGACGCGCATTTCAATAGTTTTCGACGTAGACCTACACGCCGAATACAACGCGCTCGTTTTCGAACACTTGCAGCGCGCGTTTAATTGATTGCGATTTTTTTTCGCGTATCGTACGCGAAGTGCGAGTTTTTTGTTTTTTTTTTTGTTTTAGAGTGAGCAAACAAGACAGAAACCTAAAAATAAAAATAAATCACCCGAGAGGAGCGGCACTCGCCGTCATCACAGTAGAATTTTCCCCTGGCCATTTCGCGTCGAAGAAATATTCTTCGAGAACAATATTGACAACCCGATATTAGACTACTTTCAAGAAAATTTTGAAATTTGCGCACGCAAATGATAGGAGCGGCGGTTGATAATCGAAATCCCCGAAAGCTACATCATTGATTCTACATAAACGGTTCCGTTAGGGCGTTTCAAGTTACAAAAAAAAAAAAAAATAATACATCCACCTCCCGCAAAAACACGATGAAATTCAACTAGACTTTTACCGTTTCAATCTACCCGTAAAACAACTTTAATTCCCGAGTGTGAGCTTATTTGGTCCAGAGTTGCTAAACTTTTATAAAAGTAACGGGGAAAATGATAAATATATATTAAATATATATAGCCCTATGATAGTTGATAAGTTGAAAAAAAAAAAATAAATTTAAATTCAAGTCTTGTGTGTCCCCGTGTAGAAATTGAAATTTCCGGCTTCGAGATGCTGTCTGTTTGCTCGCCGTCTGTTCAACGATACAGATTTTCTCTAAAACCGGCGGCGTACCGTCATGAATCGTTTCCGAACAATTATTTAAATTTTTTATGATAACTTTCGAGAGTTCGGATAAAATGTTTTGAACGAAGTACTGCCAGGCGAAAAATACGCGTTTTTTCAAGGCAGTGACAGCACGTTGTGGATGTTTCAGAACGCTTTTATCTACCGTAAAACCGCACGTTCCGGTTTAACTAATAAATTCTTCGGTACACTCGCAGTTTGAAATGGATTCAAAAGTTGTTGACGCGCGTCGCAATGGCTTACCTTTAGGGGTGAATTAAACCAACACGTTTGTGTTATTACTCCGTGTCGCTTTTGCCGTGGAATCGTTTACTGTAATATAGCACAATTGAAAAAACGACATCACTTTACACGTCCTCCAATAAAAACACAACCTATCCGTTCCCGTTGTGGTTTTCAACTTATATCGCGATGTTTAAACCGCATCTATTTGGGCGTGGGTGACGTTTTTCCAACAGTCGGTGCTGTCACTACACTGTTTATATTTGAAAAAAAAAAAAAAGAAAAAAGAAAAGAAAACCCATTACTTTTTTATTTACGTCCGTTCGCCGCGACGTCTCGTGTTCTACGCGCGCCGCACAGGAAATTGCCGTACAAACAATATTATCGTTATCATTCGTAATAAATCAATCCGATCCGCGGCGAAGTTCGATTACACTCGACGAAAGTCACGGGATTACACCGCGGGCGGCGTTGTACGCGTTTATATTATTTACGGCCGACCCCGCGCTGTACACTGGCACGTGTGTGTAACGGTGACGACGACACCCAGAATCCCGGGCGCGCGCCGTTATTACGACGTTCTCGTGTTGCGCCAGTGCCGCGCGCCGCGAGTGCAGTCTGCAGCGATGAAAGTTATTCGTTGGTTTTTTTTTTTTTTCTCTATATATTTTTCGCACGAGGACAATACACGATCTTATTTCTTGACATTCACGACCCGGTATACGTACACAATCCACTGTATCGTATGCGCGCGCGCGCGCGTGTACCTTTCACTATTTTCGTGGCCATTAGACGCAATACGATAATGTGCCGTCCACCGGTGCAATACACTGGCCGAAAATCGATTAGCCGGTCGATTATACGCGCGTTGCGAATGTGAAAAGTGTGGGGGAAAAAAAAAAAACCAACAACAACAAATGTCGCACCGATATTGGCTACTTCGGATCCCGCGAGTCTAAGTCGGACTAAATCGTATGCGTGGCGCGCTATCATAACATTCATAAAAAAAAAAAAAAAATGTATTGTTTTTTTCCTTTCGTTGGATTCTTTTGGCATCCACCGATGCAATTGAAATTTCATGGAAATAAAACTCGGCTGGTAGTGATTTTTATTGCCGGATTTACGTGTTAATTATATGTAATTGATCGAATCGCTACCAATGACGGGCACCAGTGGCGTAGCCAGGTTTTTGTTTAGAAAAGGGGGGGGTTGTTTTTATTTTGTGTTTAGACGTAACTTATTTGTAACTTTATTGTGCACACATAACATAATATACATTATACTTAATAATTATAGCTGAGCGTAAGCGTAACACAGCACATTTTGTATAAATCGAGTGCATAACTGCATGCAGTGTAAATTATAATTTTCGGCATAAATATGGTCAAAGGGAGGTGTCATCAAAACATTCCCTCCCCTTCGTTACGCCACTGGCGGGGACATGACGCACGCGTATCACAAAGTTGCTATCGCTATCTATATCTTTAGCTATAGTTTTTTCCGAAAAGTGCTTCTTTTTTACCCGGAAACCATATTATCGGCGTTTAAAATTATTGAAACCGTATATCTCAGACGAATGCAGATTTTTCGTCTGCCGGTACACTTAGTTAGTCCGACAATTTCTCTAAAAAATGAAAATACTGACAACACATTATGCGGTGCGTAGATTCTATTTTTGTTAATTTCTCTGCTGGCTTGGTTATAATGGGAAAAACACGATCGATAGTATATGAAAATAAAAAATTAATCCAATCTCATTAGATTCTATATGGCAATAACAAAATCTTTTATCAGTTTACCGAGTTCCGCGCAAAATCGTTTTTTTTTTATTGCAATGCTTAATTTATCGTTGCTTTTTCTATAAATCCTATAATCTAAATCAGTGGTTCCTAACCGGTGGTCCGCGTGCTTATCCTGCATCGGACACATCATAGGATGTGGTCCGTGTAGTCGTATTTTTATTGTTGTGGCCGACAATCACGTATAGTTTCGTTTATCGCTGTTACGGCCGCCGATCGATCTATGCTAATAGATGTGTTATGGATATTGTTGTAGAAAAAAAAAATATATTTTAGCAAATCTAGGTGGTCTGCGACCTATCGGAATTCTCTAAGTGGTCCGTAGACTCGTAAAGTGTTCATAAGATTAGGAAATAGTGATGTATAGCCTATACACCTTACAAGCATTCCACCTACCACAGTGTCCTGCTCATGACACGGTGCAAAGTGCGTCCGGTTTTCGTTTTTTATAATTTCCAATTTCCATACATACCTTGTATATTGTTATGCGCCCATAATTCCTACCCACGCACGTTTAAAACGTCGTCAGTTTTCGATCGCGGACTGTTTACCCTATCGTCGACACCTACCTCGTGGCCGACCGAAGGTTAAACACGCGCGAAATATGAGAATTGATCCGAATTTCTTTTTCTTTATGTCACGCTAACAATAATTATTGTACTCGTATTACGCGTCCTAGTGCCGAAACTGCGTAATGCATTTATGTCAACAGTATCGCGTCGTTATAATATTTCCCGTTGTTGACAATATTATATTATATTATTACTTATTGTTATCTATACAACACGACCACCGCCGCACTGTAGTACCTGCCCGGTATCACTAACACAACTATTGTAATAATATTGTTTGCCGGTAAAACGATATCGCTGTGACCAACTCCCGAGACAGCTGCAGCCGCGGTGAAGTAATTATAGATACATAATTATGTAAAACGACTATAGGCGGGTCGATAGAACCCCGTGAGAGGTACGCAGCCATATTAATATTATCGACGGACCGTATAGAAGCGACTCTTGACCGGCCGATCGATTTTCGTTTACCTGTGATCTGAAGTTTAGTGTGATCCTGAGGCGACGTTTTCGTTAACCGGCCAGGTACAAGAAAAAAAAAAAAAAAAACGTTTCCGGTCCGTGGGTGTATTTGGAATTTACTTTGAATTTCTATTGTCCGCTTATCGAATTTGAGTGGTTTCGGCGGTCACAATTGTCATTGAATACACGGAGTGCCCGAGACAAACAGTGGAAATCGTATTGATTTACCCTGCACGGAAAAATATCTTCGTTCACGCCATGAATTGTTACGGTGATAAAAGAGACGAATCCGAGAAATTCGATAGAGTAAACTGATGTAAAAATACGATCGGTTTATTTATTTTTTTTTTTTTCGACCGGTATAAAAGTTGGTTACGGATTCCGACCTGTTCCCATTATAAACCGGATATTTTCCTCTTGGTATTTAATTTTTAAATTCTTATCACATTTTAGGGAGTTTTAAGTCGCACGAGTTCTATATTTTATTGCCAGAGTATTTTGTAGTTTGTACCGTTTGTGTCGTTGTATCTAACGCGTATCTCGATAGGACGACAACATCGCCGATATTATGATAACAATATACGTACAATAGGTGATCAGGAAATTGAGCCGAGAGGAGAAAAACTGATTTTCTATCTAAATCAGTTTGAAATGTTTTACACTGTGATGACGGTTATCGAAACCAATCAAACCGATCGGTATTAAAAACCAGTTTAATCCAACGAATTTTCAGTTGGCGGTTAATTTAAAATATTTTTCCGGCGATAATTCATGGGATAAACAAAATATGTTTCACGGGTTATTCGATAATATTAATTGCTCGCTTGGCACTTGTTATAATATATTGGCTGCCAACCGTCAGTAAATTTTCTCATTTTAAAATCGACTGTTCATTTGTTCTGCGTGTATACCAATGTATACGAATAGACAGTTTGATTAGTTTTCGAACGGTAAAAAAATACGAATTTATTAACCATCGAAAATAGCTTATACCATTATACTGCGGTTGTTTTAGTAATACTTGCGTATTCATGTACAGTATAATTAAAACAAATAAAAAATACCACATTTTACAATTTGTTTACTATTGTTGAAAAAAAAAAAAAGCAAGCCCGTTTTGTTTTTTTTTTTTACTTTTTACTAAATCTTTTACAATAAATATAATACAGCCGTACGTCATAAATGATTCATAGCGTTCATGATATACTTACAAGTATAAGTATACTTGATACGTTATTATTACGATAAGACCGCGAAGCGAAATAATTTTTAAAATTCAATTCTCGTGCCATGGTCATTGTACAATATAGAACACATATTTATGCATATACGATATTCGATACCTTTAATATATTTTTTGTTTTCTTATAAGACAGTTACGAATGTAATAAACAACATCGAGAAATGTATTATTTAATTATCGTCGTTTTTTAACTTCGCATTTTTTTTCTCCTCGTATATTGTCATTCATCGTTTTAATTTATTTTTATTTCATTTTCGTCGGCATTCTATGCAGACCGTTTAAAACCTACCCAAGAAACGATATACGCTCGCATTGTGTATGCGTTTAAAATATGCTCGAAAGAAAAAAAAAATTCATAAATTCTAATGTTTTACCTTTTAAATATTTTTCAGCATTACTGCTGTTAGTTTGTTGCCTTTTTTATCGTTAGTTTTTCTTGTATTGTGACAAATTATACATCTGAGATAATATTCTATCTAAAACTAACCTAATAGCATTTTTCACCAGACTATATTCGTGTAAATTACACGCGGTCAACGATACTACAGTCCTCGTGCAGGTGTGGGTACACGGAATTCACGTTATCTACTGCACTAGCGATGGCAGGCGATAGTGGTCAAAAAGTGTACGCGCCAATAATCACGAACGATTATTTTGTCTTTGTCGAAAAAAAAAAGTAGAGTTTACAGCTTCTTTCGGATAAAATGTATATGCAAATATTTGACAATTACAAATTCATGTCCTACAAAACATATAACCTGATAATCAAAATAAAAAAAAAAACCTTACATTTTTGCTAGTACACCTATGTAAACGGAACTATAGAAAATCTGGACATTGTTGGATTTAGTTTTGGTATTTTACGAGGATTTCGTCGGTAACAAAAAAAAGGCCGGTACTGTAACATGATGGGTGTATCACTTTTTTAGGAGGAATATTGGTAGAGTGGATGTATAGAGTAATTTAATTTATACTTGAATGCGTAACGACAAACAATTGCTAACAATGGACCAATTAGATCACAAATACTACAAGAAAGTCAGTATTATGTTTTTTACTGGAGCGGGATTTCCGACAGAAAAGTTTTTTTTTATAAGCAAACGAGGATAATAGCATACCTAAGTAAAACCAATAGGTTGAGTTGCATAAATAGTCGTTTCATTTCAGATATTTCTTTTAATACATTTTTTACACGCTCAAAAATATATTATCCGGAAACACATCATTTGTAGAACTATTTCGCTTTTATTCGGGTTTTATTTAATTTTTTAACTATATTTTGTAGGTTTATAATATATATTGTTTAGCAACCAAGTAATTTAACTTGTAAATATCGATGGATGTAAAACGTAAAACAAATACTGAATTATTAATTTCACTTGTGCTATAATTTTATTGCTTGAAAAGTTTAGACGCAAAACAATTATTGACACGGAGTTATTTCAAGTACCTTTACATAATCGTATATTCCGTTTAGGTATCAAGAATGGGATTTTTCAAGCCAACGACAGCGTATTTGAAACGGCTTTTTCCCTCCAAGTATGGCGATCTAATCGTGAACTATAATAATATTCGATTTCGGGAAAGAGAATCATTTGTGAAGTTTTATTTGATAAAAAATAAAAATTCGTCCACGTAAAATTACCTATGTATTCCATATATTGAGTATCGAGAAATTGACTATTGTAGCTATTTACATTTTATTAAAATCCGATTTGAATAATTATTGCATACTAAATTTTAAATTACTGTTGCGCATTATAATAATATTATGGTTTGAAATGATTTTTTCAGGCAAATTATTCCGATGTGTGCGGATAACGAATCGCACTATGCTGTCACATACGATACTCTGAAACCGATTTTGGTGGCGCCGGACACGGCATCCGTGGTCGGTTACAGTAAATCGGAAACCGTGCCGCCACCTATCGGCGCAACTTCGGGAAAAATGACGACCGTTAAGGGCGGAAATAATATCACCGCCCCAAACATTTGTATCGAGGACGGGCGCATCGAATTCGTAAAGTCTCCGGTAGATTGCGGTGACGAAAAACAAGATTACTTAAAGGTACGTCGCATAGAGAGCGTTAACGTTAGTTTTATTCCCGCATATTATGTAACTTTTCTAATATTGAGATACGAAATTACAAAGTTATTATACACACCGACGGTGATGGTTTTTAATTTTTAGAATAATCCATTTAGATGTAAAATTGATATGAAATAAACATATTTTTTTCTTTTTAAATTCTGGATTACCTTGACTACAAGGATGAAAACAATAATATCGTGTAATATTCAAATATAGCATTTATTTTATGTTTGTTGTTGGGTTCCCTTGGTTTATTTGATAGTAAATAGGCGAAACAAAATATTACTGTCCTTACGGGCCATGGTTACAGATCGTTACGGTTTATAATGTTCGAGTTGGTTTAATTGATATATAACTTTGCTAAAGATTTTATCAGACGAGGAAATTTCGATTTAAAAAACTGCCATAAAAAAAAAACCGGATATACTTCGCGCGTGGGTGCAGCTACTGTTGTAGGTGGAAAGTTGGGAAGGTGGGATACCGAAGGGGATTTAATGTGCATCTGTAAACACAATGATAAACCATTGTTAATGAAAAAAATGATTCTGAGAGGAGTTCGGTCGATAGTGATGCTTAAGTATATAATAAAGAAACATAACGCACACAGATTAATAGCTAAACGAATGTATTGAAATCGAAATTAATTTTATTGTAATATAGCTCGGTCAATAGTATTGCATTTTCAACAATGTGCGTTTCCGTGATAACAACGATTGTTTCGTTCACGGTTCATTCAAACCCGACAGTGCCGCCATAACGCTCACCATATTTTTGCATTTCGTCCGCTATTAGTTTCGTGTAAACTAATGCTGAATTGTAATATTAATAATAGATGGCATTTGGGTTAAAAACCACATTCCTACGGCATAATTATTAAATATCTAATGAAGTGAATATAAACGAAAATAAATAACTGTATACAACGTTCAATAAACATGGTGTGCTCTAGGGTGTTCCGTAGCTATAGATGATGGGGGAAAAAAAATAATCAACATTTTTTCGGGCCCACCCCCTCAAAACGTGTGTATGTGTATAATAATTAACTACGAAAAATATCGAGTCAATCAAACAACGGCAACCCGCGCCGAATTGAACCTGAAGTTTGAACAAGTTCGAGTTTTCATTATTTATGAGAATTTTTTTCGACATTTCGCCAACCGTTGAGCAAATCGAAATTATTCGTAATTGTATGTTTTAAACAAATCAAAAATGTCTATAAATTATATTTAACAAGTTTTCCAATATCTTCTACTGTTCATGAGATATATTGACTTAAATGCATAGAACTACGGTATCCTAAAAATGTTCATTGTTTTGTCTAAAAATATTATTATCAACGGTGAATATCCGTTAAATATGTAATACAATCAAATATAAGAATTGTTTATATTTTATCGAGCGTGGCAATTCTTCAGAAAATGTTGTCTTAGTCTCCGACAAAAGGTCTAGCGGCTTATTTAATACGGAATCGTCTCGTTATGCGCATCGTGCGTTTAGTTTTGTGTTCGCGTACATTAAACTTGTTTATTTGAGTATCTATAAAATAATTGTAATTTATAATAATTAATTAGTGTCGAACTTCGAACGTGTCCGCGAACATCGAAAAGACGAACATGTATTTTTAATCGGATCAACAGAAACTCAAATTTTAGGTTCGAAATCACCATCATTAATACAAGTTTTTCGGGTATTTTTTTTTTTTTTTTTTCAACTCGAGAAGCGCGCAAGTGACACTTCCCTTTCGCACAACAACGTACTCGCTACAGCGACTCGTCGGCGCGACAGCTAGGCAATTTCAGTGCGCCCGTGCGAAAGAATCTCGAACAAACCTCGGATTAGCCGTTTAGCCGGGAATAGAAATAGGACAGTTGATGTAAGTACTACAAGGCTAGTGTACCATCTGTGTATCAGCTATATAAGCGAACATTTTCGGTGCCTTTCGGTTCTTTTTTCTTTACATTTTTCTATTTCATCCGTTCGTCAACGTTCGCGGCGCGTTACATTACCTTTAATATTACGTATTATTTGCGAGACAGGTCGCCGCTGAACACGGGTAAAAAACATGTTTTAACGGTAAATATACGATTGCGATTTGTATTTTGATGTTTTGCCACTACTCGTGCAGCTTGATTGTCGAGCTTAATGGAAGCATAGAAAAAACAAACTCCCCATTAATAAAATAACATCGTCAGATATTTCAGTGAGCGTCCTCATTTCGGCAGCTCACACCTTTTCATAGTTTTTTTTTATCTGTCTGCGTAGCGACGGTACAAAAATAATACTAGTTTATCGATTTACACATCAAAGCGTAATTTTCAATGCGTATTGAATTGACTGTCGGTAAAATTATATTTCGGTATGTTTTTTTTTTCTCCGTACGGAGAATCAATATTATGTTATACTGTTTCATAAAAAGACGGTGAGAATTTCTCGGATGTACACATGCATAATTTTTTTGTTCAATTGTAAAATATTATAAAAAAAAAAAAAAAAAAAAAAATTAAAAACACCGTGTCTCTGTAGCGCAATATTATTGTACTGTTTATTAAATTGGTTCGTGCCGTGAATATCTTTAAAAACAAACACTCCGATGCAGAGACCTTCGGAAAATATCGAATTACGAGTAATAAACTCTTCTTATTATTTGGTATATTATGTAAATTTTCTAGTATTCAATAGGACAGTTTTTTTTTTTTTTTTTTAAACAATTTTCGTTTCCGAGAAAATATTTGTTGTACAAATGTTCTGCGAGTTTTTCTCCAAAACCAGAGTTAAGTTACGCGGGACAAATGATGTTGGTTTTCGCAATTATTTATTTAATTCATTTTGTATCCGTGTTTACGTATTTTCTTGTTAATGTATAGTGCTGCATTGAGTGTTTTTTTTTTTTTTTTTCGTACACTCGCGGTTATCATAATCGTCGACGAACAGATAAATTTATTACATTTCGATCTATTTTCTTCGGTTTATGTTTTTTTGTGTATGTGTGTGCGAGGTACGTATCACTCTCTTTTTTTTTTTTTCGTAAAATGTTTACTAATTTGTCATTCCGCGCGACCTCGTTAATTTTACCTTGTTGATGTGTTTTTATGAAAACGTACGTGACCTTATGTAGGATTATTTCCGGTCAAATCTTACAGTTTTAGATATTTTGACATTATTTATTATTTAGGATCTCGGCTTTCTCTTGATATCTCCTATTCCGAACTGCTCGACATCGAGAAATCCTCCGCCGCAAAACTATTGGACAACTCATTATTGCGGTATATCTAATTTATCGTATTGTAGCAATGTTCGTTATCGAATTCAGTCTTGTAATCCTGTATAGTTTTTCCGCAGTGACTTAACCCTAATAGTTTGTCTGATTTTATCCCGAGTAATACTCGCTAGGGTCAGGGTTTTCGATAAACTTTGTTGTCCGATAGATTATTGCTCTTTATCCTATTCACAATAGTGATATTTTGTTCTTTGCGTATTGAACTGAACGCAGACATTATATTCGGTATAACCTTGCAACAATTTCAATTTAATAGCCACATCGACGGTATTTTACAATTTTTCAAAAAGTTATTTCGGTTTCATTAATCGGACTGTGCAAATTTATTCACTGTTCGACCGACTGTTTTTTTTTTATTTTCTTAGCTACACTCGAGTCGGGATCGTCGTTTGACATTAGTTTCTGTGTAATAGTGTTAAAGAACAGTTTGAGTCGAGTGAGCGTAAACGAAATAGTCGACTGAGCTCAGCAGTTCTTTGTCTCCGTCTCGGAGTACCGGTGTAGCCGGTCTCAACTAGAAAAACTCACCTATTATAATAATTATGTTTATTCCTTGCAATACGCGTACAAGTTTAGAAAATATTATTCTCCTCGCGTCGTGTCGGAAAAAGGCACGTGGAAATTTTACCAATGACTCCACATCGTTTAAAATTATTATATTAAAATTACGTACGAATTTTCACATCTTTTTATTTCAACAGTACCTATCTATGGTTCAGCTTTAGAACGAGTTTACCTGTACCACCGATCCAAAACCGTTATTTTATACTTTATAGTTTTATCGTTGATCACTCGTTATGCCGATAATAATTGGTCTTTCGATTATTCGTTCACTTATAGACTTTTGCTCAACATGGTTTTTTTGTTTAAATTTGTCATATTTTACCAATCAATGCATTATTTTATAATGGCTAAACATTAAAAAGAAGTCGACATTGTTCACGGGTAGACCACCTTACAGATGTGTATGGGTATATGGGAAAATGTAGGATAAACAGAATAATATTTATTAGTTAGTTTACTTACTATATTTGACGATAAATCAGTGTGCAAACGAACGAAAAACGTTTCTGAATGGAATAGTAATCTAGAAATCGACAAAAATCAATAATAAAAAAAAAAAAAAGACGCACGGATAGAATTATCAAACATTTCAAAAAAATTGTTCAAATAAAGTTTAATCAGATGAAAAATTCGCATCATGAATAAATCAAAGTGTTTATACGAACCACGTAAAGTGTTTATCGAGAAAATAAAGAACGCCTAGCTGTAAAACTAATAGCTTTTCTTCGTTGTATATAATCGCTAACGACAAAAACCCTCCAAACGTGAAGCATACAATGTATTTTATACGTAAATATTATTACAATTAAATATAATTATTTGCTCACGTAAGTGTAATTGCCGAAATATTCCGTGTTTTAATTAACACCGTTTTATCCATAGATTTTATCCGATTCTCAAAACATTCAAAGCTTTCTAATTAATTAATTAAGTCCGGCAATTATACAAGCGTTTCTCTACTAATACTGTTACAATGATTATATGTATGTGATTAATTATTTAATTAAAATACAATGTTCACGGTCCAGTGCGGGTGAAGCGTTGTCTCTTAAAACATCGTAATTCGTAGGTACCTATATAATAAATACAAGAAAGACGTTTTTTTTTTTTTATTCGATTTCGGTGTAAAATCACAATACGGTTTTCCGAATGTTTATTTCGCTTTTAAAATACAATTGGCTGTTTTATCATTTATTGTATTTGACTGTAAAACTCAGCGTATTGGCATTATTTCGTTTTATGATGTATGAGTATTCGGAATATTGAAGTAGAAACGTGACCCATTACTTTATGGATAGGCAATATTTTTGATTGATTCGCGTTATTGAAAACAATTAATTTGCCACACAACACGCTAACCGCCCTAAAAAGTGTCTTCTGAAATAAGAAAAAAAAAACATTGAAATTTACATTCCTCCCTAGGATCCTTTTTTTATTATCACGTAATGTATACAATTTTGTATGCAGATTTCTCATTCTTAGCCACTGATCACCTTACCCCGTCTTCCCAAAAAAAAATTATGTGTTCGCCATTGACAACCGATGGTGCTATCCTTTAAAAAGGTCTTTACTTTTTTTGCGACGTGATTTTATACAAGTACAGAGTATATTGAAAACTGATACTTTTGTTATAAAACGCGTTTTTTTTTTTTTTTTATAAAAAAAAAGTTATACTCTGATTTACGCGTCAGTTGGATAACAAGATTTTTACATTAACTTTATTTTATACTGTATATCGTACTTTTGTAAAATCGCATATACCCGTAAAAAGTCTGGATACTTATTAAAATCTCGTTACACTACAATAATGTAAATATTTTGTTTTGAAAATTCGATCACGCATCTTATTCGATACATTTAAAATATATTTACAACGATTTGATACAGCCACCGTTGTATAGTATGCGCGTACGTGCAACGTAACTCGCGGAAAAATCAATTAGCCGTGTTTTCGTCCTTTTAAAAAACATTTTCCCGCGGGACACGCGCGGCGACATCGCCGGAACGGCGATGCTAAGAGGATAACGAAAGTCCTTTGGGACCTTAAGGCAGGGCAGTCCACACACACACACATACACACACACACACACACACACACACACACATATTACGGCGCGGTAATTTCGAATCGCACACATAACGGATTTAACGACGAACAAGAGGGGTCGGGGACTTTGTAGAGGTGGTGGGGTGGGGAGTCGGCATTATAGACATCGCTCCAGACGGTCGAAGCGCATAATCCTATTTCAAGATCGAGGTGACTGCTTGATTAGGTTTTCGGATTATTTTGCGTTTAGGTGTCGTGTTCGCCATGACGGCATTATTGAAATAAGACGCATTGACAGCTGCAGGAGTAATGTTTTCACAAAACATTATTATTATTTGATCACATCTGAAGTTTTGTCGGAACCGTTCTAGTTGAAAAACGCGTATTTCGCTGGGCTATACGCGTTCATATAAGTGGCGGATTTCGAGAAATCGAAATGCCGTAATGTACGATTCTGAAGTGTAACATTTTGGATATAACATATATATATATTATATTTATTATATATTGAAAAGTCAAGTATTCAATTGCATATTATAAATTGTAAATGAATATACCGTTCACGATAGTTTTTAAATATCCAATGTCAGGCCAGTTCATTATATCAATATGAGGTGGTCATAATGTGCGTTAGTATGGTCATTTTGACTGTACGCACGGTGGCGGGGTTTTGAAATGTGAGAGTTAAAAAATTGATTCGATCCCATAAATCAAATTTAATTTTGCATATTGATTCGAATTTGAAGGTTGAACCATAATATGCAAGTAGTTATAAATGAATACATATTTTATACACATCTTGTATAATATATGATAGTAATGAACTATTTCCGTTTTAAAAATCACATTTACACATTTACTAACACTTATAAGTAGGTACTTTTTTAAAACACATAATTGCGCATATTTTGTTATTTTTTGCTTAAAATGTTTGCATCACACTGAGAACCTACATTAGTGCATAATTCCGGCCTCTAATTATAATTGTTTGTCATTTTCTGCTGCACATAGCACAAGAAACGTATACTTCCGGGGTGTAAAAACGCATTTTGAACTCTGCGGACCGTTCCGGGTGAACTACAAGCATAGAATGCCTTTATTTACAACCTGACAATAATACAGTATTTTTTAATTATGACTTGCCGTGGCCAATAAAGGTCCCTTTCGTAATAAATTAGCGATTATTATAGTATTACCGGTAAGTCAACTGCAGTTGGGCCGTCACTTATATGGTTTCGAATTGATTTCCGACCCTTATAACTATGAGGTTTCTACCGATTTTATATTGTTTCGAGAGGTTACGGGTTGAAAATTTCGGTGGTCAGACGCCAAGGCGAAATGCTCTAAACACATGTTTGCGCGCGGAGATGGTTGACAGCAGTTGTACAACGTATCGTAACCGCCGCCGGAGATTAAAGAATAAAAAAAAAATAATAAATAAACCAGGAAAAAATACCAAATGTTAAAGCGCGTATAATAAAAAGAACAAAAACAGAAATAAAGGCTATTATGTTTGTTCAGAATATGACGTCTTTAGAGGAGTAATGGTCGCTGAAGGCGGCTGAAATAAAAATATAACAATATACGCCACCGCGCAGTACATATTTGTATATATATATATATACACGAGTGACTTTATATTATAAGAAGACGTTCCATCTTTTCGGCGATTTTTATTTCATTTTTAAACTATGCGGTTTAGAGGGGAACAAGAATGACTTTTGAACGGACTTAAAATAAAAAAAAAAAAAAAATAGGGGAGGCGCCACGAACAAGGGACGTAATCATAATATTCTGCAGAAACCAACAAAGAGCCTCGTCATCGTACACATTGCTTTCAGCTTTTCTGACTAATGTGGCCGAGCTCCGCAAAAAAAAAAAATAAACCGGCAAACCCACGGAACCATGCAGTGGCAATTCGTTTTTTTTTTTTATTCAATTTACTTTTTGTTTTATTACATTTTTGTCGTCGTCGCGGAAACACTTTCGTCTCCGTATGTCGTGGGAAATATAATGCGGAAAAAAAAATAAGTAAATTACAAATCTTTATCGCGTACTGCCCGAAAAATGTCAAATAAAATAAAATTAAGCATCACGAAAAAACAAGTTTTATCTTTATTATTATTTTCTTGGGAGTCACGCAAAATATGAAATTCGTATTATTATATTTACAGAAAAAAAAAAATCCAATTTAATTTAATTTCGATCATTAAGGGATTAAATGCAGTGGAATATTCAGTATAACAGCTTTGGACTTCTTTATGACACTGCACCAGTAGAGTATTCGAGTTTTTATAAAAATAATTAATTCCAGAACGAACAAATACAATTAAGTAGAAGTTTTACTTTCTTTTTTTTTTTTTTTTTCGAAATTCCTTCTAAAAACATTTTTGTATTTTAACTAGTATGATAAACTGACGAGAATTTTTCCCGCTATTTGCTACCGATTTATAAAATCGATTCAATACTAGAAATTTGAAACGATGCGTCGATATTGAAATTAACCAATTTATCGGTTGAAAACGCGATTTTTTTTTTTTTTTTTTTTTTTTTTTGTTGGTATTACAGAGATATCCAGAAAACAGTTTCTCTAACAAATACCGGTCATACATCAGTTTTGAGAAAAAAAACCTATTTCTGAATATTGGACCATATGTGGTTTATGCTATTAATCTACCAAGCGTTTAAATCTGATTTTCTTAGGAATTATTCAAAATTATAATAATAAAAATAATAATAGAAAATGCTCACAATTTTGTATGCTTGGTCATGCAGTGGCTTTCTAATTAATGACAAAATTATTATCATAATGTATTAGGTATCCTAATAATATTATGACTATTGAGACAAAATGTATAATTTGTATTATACATTATTTTTTTTTATTAAAACTATTATGATAATGTCGGTATTTATAAACGGAACAACGATCAATTGATATAGATAAGTGATAGATAAAAGACCAACCAATTAGAATCCATTGGATGGTTGGCACTTTTTTATTATAAGTACATAGTATTGCTCTCTAATGCTATTTATTTATTTATAATTGCCGAAGGTTTCTAAGTAAACGGTGAATTTACATTTATTTAGACATGTATTTATAGTTATTTACTTAAAATTTTTGAAATTTGCTTCATAGTTCTTGAGTGCATATTTTAATGACTTAATTCCAACGAAATTATCTAATTACTTGTGTGAGTCATGTTTTTATAGAGTAAACGTTGTATAAAGTATGTATTATAACTGTGTTGCAAATAAAATTTAATTTCTCCATGTACGCATGTGATGTATACGTATCTACGCGTTTAATAAAAAATCAATATTATTATTTGTGGTCGTTTGTTTAGGATCCCTGTACTGTGTATGTAAAAAAAAAAAAAAAAATGAAATATTAGGGGTGGGTTGAGATAAATGAAATTGGATTAGTCGGCAATGCTGTCAATCACATGATATGTACACTGTACACTGCAGCACTGGACGTACAATACTGGGGACCCTAAGTACTTCGTTACGCGTTTCTATATTGCGTTTTTTGTATTAAGAACAGACAGGTTGAAATATATTTAAACACTATTAGTTATATCTCGTCGTAAAACAAAGTGATAATGTGTTTTTTTTTTTTAATCCGTCGTATGATTTTTCGTACAACTTTGCATAAAAACAAAAAAAAAATAATAACAATAATAAAGTCGAACATTATATAATATACCTGTGATATATTATACGATATATTTTACGAAAGAATAATAAATTCGTCAAATCGCGCAATACCAATATTTTTCTGCAACTTGGTATCTATAGTTATTTTTTTTTTGATATATTATTCGTGCACACAAAGATAAGACTCGTAGTATAATATCAGCAATAGTGTAATATATTTCATTTAGTTGATTGAAATTAGAAACTTTCTAACGACTAAAACTTTGCCTAATAAAGTTCATGTTACTTTTCAAATTGTTCATACGTTATCGCGACATAACATTAAATTAAAAACACAGACGAGTGTAGGGCGTATACGTTATATTCGTAAACATTTTCAATTATATTTTTGTTTAAATAGAAAATAATATTTTATAACGAAGCAAAACGATGATTAATTTAGCGATAATTACGTTTTTAATTCAGCTAAGTAGGTAATCCGTTAGGCTGTTGTGCAGTTTTAGCACTGCTTAAAAAAACCAAATGTTAGTAGCGTTATCACCACCGACATAGTCACACCTCTTGGTTGTGTACTCCCTCGCCAATATTCTCTACACCTAATTTTTCTATTCCTTGTTCCTTTCCATTCATTTAATCCCTGATCTACTGAAAACGACAAAATACTAAAAGCTTAACATTAATTTAATGTATTTTTAAAATATGAAACAATATTCGCTTAGTGAGAGAGTGCAGTGCAGTTATTTAATGATGTGTTGCAGATGTAGCAGTGGCGGGGGGAAAAATCGGAAATCATATTTTTAAAGACAACAATAATTTGTTAAAATAATATACAGTTATCAATTATTTGTACTCGTCTTATATGGCTGCAATCATTCATATACCACATCCGTTGCATCATTAGTACTCGATATTATTTTTAATCACACCGCAACCATTAGTGACGTCGCTGAGAAAGGGTCGATATGATATGCCCGAGGCCTCGTGTTTATCGGTAAAGTTTTTGCAACAACCCTTTTGAGGGTGATGGTGTATCGCCGTGTTTCCGGTTTATGAACCCTTTATGTCCCAGAGCGGGACGTACGAGCCTAGGGAACTAATAATCTTCGTGGGTGGCGAAACTTTCCCAAAAACAACCATCATTCGTCATTATACACGAGACAACTGACGAGAAATAGACGTATATTATTATGAATTTCGTTCCTCGGAGATAATTCAAACATATTATAGCCGGGCAAGTAGGGTGCATTAAATTGTATAATATAGGGTAGTTAATGTACTTTCCAATCAGTAATCACGATTATATAAACGGAATAGACCGTTAGGTTTTAGCATACCCAGTGAAAACTCAATTTGCAGTATAATGTACCTAATGTTTTAACACTTCGATAACAGAAAATAAACAACATATTCAGAGCTAATTTCGATCCCTCTACAATTGTTTATGCAATATTAATACTTTAAAAGAAGTTAAACACATTCGGAGGCGCGTGATATTATGTTAATTTAAACACACACAAACAAGTATAGATTAAAGGATTTTTTTTTAGGTTCAAAGGATTTTTAGGCATTATGTCGGTAAGATTGTAAATGATATAAGAATATGTTCACTGAGAATAATCAATCAAACAGCCTGGTATTGAAAATGATAACGTAATATTTCTACAATATTTAATTCAATGATAGGCTGAATATTGATCGTTGTAAGAAAATACAATTTATGAAGAATACATTAAAAAACATGTAGTTATTGTAATAAGATGGCCTTGGAAATGAGAGATTTAATAAACCATAATAATAGTATGTTTTTTGTTTATAAACGGACGAATAAAACTAAATTTCACTAAGTCTCGTAGGCAATCATTTTGGACAGGAAATTTAATTCATAAAATATAATAAGTTAAATAGCCTATGACACTGGTACGCATTATGGTTTGATACACACATCACATATTCGAAAATAAACTGTTAAAATCGACGGGAATATTTAGAGTGCGAAGGGGAAGTATTTCGGAGTGCAAATCAAAAAAAATAAAGAGTCCCGGCATGTACAATATAGGGAAAATTCCAAAACGCCATATGTGCTGTCACAATTGTTCCGAATTTCGCGAAATGGTAACGATGAGTGCCATTATTACATTTTTTTCCTACCCTACTCGCGTGAAAACTGCGGTGAAGATAAGAGAAAATGTTGTTTGACGTTTTTTGGATCATTCACACAAAAACACACACACACACACACATACACACACACGAATCACTATTCTAGTCCTATTGACGAAAAAAAAAAAACTAATATAAAATATTTCCTACTTCACATTGTGCTGAGCGAGAAGAGATATGTGTCATATTCTATTGCCGCTGTTTCGGAGACGACGCCGTCCCCCAGGAAATATTGAACAAATTCGACCCTCGGAGTAGCATATCTAACATATATATACATATATATATAGAATCTTAGCAAGAACGTGTTATCGAAACACAAAAAGCTTTAAATAGAAAAAATCGCGTGAGAAAAAGGAGAAATTGGAGTTGAAAAATACCGCGGGAAAAAATGATTTATTTACAACATGCTCGTATTATATCAATCACTGGAAAAAAACATTCAGCTGACACAGATATTAATACGAGAGCTGACTTTGTATATTATTTATTTGATTGAAAGTACAAATTGAAATTTAAAGTTTTTTTTGTTTTTTTTTTTTTATTTATCGAGATTTTTTATAGTAAAAAACGTCTACATTATTTTAATACTAAATAAAGTCCTAGCATTTACTATGAAGTAATGAATATGAATAACTTCCACTAAGTTTGCGTTTATACAAAATAAAGTAATTTAAAAACTCCCGTTACGAACATTCTACCGAACGTAATGTTTTTCTCGTCCGTTTGCTGTTTCGGCAGAGTTTCGGAGAAATCTGCAAAGTCCCTCTTAACGCAATCTTCCTAAGGAAGACGCGCGGCCTTTGATTATTGTCTTTTCCTTTTAGCTTTTCAAATATCATTTTTTCAATCACTGAATCAATACGTGATCTATCCGTTATAGCTTCTTGCTCATTGTCTTGTCCACAGTATCTATAGTTGCCATCATTAATCTCTTCTATTTTCACGTTTTGTTTTTTCCTCTATACTGTTTAATTGTTGGTCGTTACACTGTCCTAAATAAAAATAAGCATAGTTTCAGATTTTTCTAGTTTTCTCATTGCACACAAATAGTAATGGAATTATACATACATTTAAGTTTAAAATTGTTCTCTATATCGTATTAGGTGTCCGACATTCATTTCGATTGATCGTGGCAGTTTTAACATAAGAATAAAATAAAATTGACATTTTAAAATATTATTTGGGTGGGGGGGAGAGTGGTATTTAGGACATAATATATATCTACGTTTAAATATTCGTGTTAAAAAAGTAAGAAAAAAATGATTGTCCGTCGTCAACCCGACAGAAAACAGACATAGACATGAGAACAACAATAGCAGGTAATATAATTGCGTACTCGTATAATATTATATTATCTATGTCAAAACGAATGGTCGGTATAATTTGTACATCAAAACATTTTTCTTTAAAACGTATACTATTCAACTGTGTGTAGAGGTATATCTCTTTTACTCGCGATTTAATCTATCATTATGATTTAGTTTTAGAAAACTAAATCATAATGGTAACCGATTTCAATGATCGAAAAAAATCACTATAGGTACGTTTATCATATATATTTTATTTATTCTTCTTCTGTTTTCCATTCGTTCGGACTATTTCGCTGCAGGTCTCCGTGGTTCTCTGGCCAAATTTAAACCCTTCGAAGCATTTGATACGTTTTCTTTCCCAAATGCTTGAGAACTATTCTGTTCAATTGTTCGTCTCTCCCTTCCGATTTATCATATGGATGACCTTCAACTCTAACAAACTATATTTTATTCATTTACAACATTAATAATAATAAAAACATTTTTTTTTTTTTAAGTTCGGATTTGCCCCGTAGTTTCAAATAGAAAAAAAATAAAATGAAATATCCGTAAAACAAAATATCATTATATCTACATAAATAAAATCACAGTATCCGAAAATGATGATATTAAAATATATTTCAGAATTTTTAATATTGTTTTAGAAACATGCATATTTCTGCACGCCTGTTATTAATATTCGCGTGCTTTATTTTAATATTAAAATATTTTTATGCGGCGTATTTTCCGCAAAATCGTCACAAGTAAAAACATTTGAATAAGAAAAAAAAAACAAATACTGTTCTAAAGCGACGGAAAAAATGTATTCAAAATAACTATATAGTCGAGGAACTTTCATTTCTGTCGGTGGCAATGAGCAACAATCTCTCTTAGTACTCGTATATTTACTATATAGTAATTGCCTGTCGGTCGCAGCATGCCGAACGTCTGAGACCGGGTCCCAACCCCCGCTACACAATTTTGACAGTATTGATTTTCGACGGAATCCACTCGTGAACAGACAATAATAACGTTAGCTGGTATAGTTTACTGAAATCCGATCAAAAAGTTATGCACTCGTTCCGTTCAAACACCTTTTGTGGTCCGATGTCGTTGTTCCATACAAGGTATCTCGCCGTGTTTTCCCAATATCTTTATTGATAATAAATTTTCTTTTCAAATCGGATTTTTTGCTAGGGGCTGAGTTAAACCTTATGCGGTTTTTAT
The DNA here is from genome assembly GCA_902439185.1 of Cinara cedri. Taxonomy (NCBI): domain Eukaryota; kingdom Metazoa; phylum Arthropoda; class Insecta; order Hemiptera; family Aphididae; genus Cinara; species Cinara cedri. The sequence goes on along the minus strand of CABPRJ010000952.1, from coordinate 189,574 downwards.
AAGAGACTATCTTATAAAAACAGCCTGGAAAATATGTATTCTATCGACCTCATAATACGCACAGTGCGAGGCCACTGTGTGTATTATATTTCGTTTATTATCATTTTCTCTCAGCTAATAAACTTGCCCTTAAAAGCGTCCTCTCTGACTTCTCATTATGTCCAAACAATATAGCTTACGCCCTACCTAAATCAGCTCATTACAGGTCTTTAAAAAACTTACTGCAGTCCCAGACGACTTATTGAAGGCACCTCGATCGTATACAACAGCCTGTGATAGGTCTGAATGTTTATTACCAGCCCTTTTAGTATTTTTTTTTACAGATAAACAGAAATAACATATAAATTAATGATAATAACAATTCGATTATTCACTTACCAGATTTTCCTAATTCATTCGTATAGCGGCCTACCGTGAGATTCCCGATGTCCGGTAGCGTAGTCCAACTCTGGCGAGAGGACATTATTATTTGTAAGAAAATCAAATTTGTATTTTCATTTCTCAATAACTAGGAATTAATCTATTTTAAAATATTTCCCTATCAATCATTTTGTAGTAGATATTATTCTAAACAATTTAATATACGTATGTTAAAATATATATGTACATATATTATATTACAATTTGAATTACTTGAGTGAAGAAGGGTTTTGAACAAAATTGTACTCAATAATATTCAAATCAAAACAGCTGCAACACATATTTATCGGACACGTATAATATATATTTTGTACGATGCATTGTAAGTTTTAGAATCATATTTATTTTGACAATTTTGAAAAATGAACCTAACAAAAACTTTAATTTGATCTTGTGACTTATTATACGAACAATAAAAATATGATTTTTCTTTAAATATCTCGCATAAAATCCGTTGGAAAAAAAATTGTATGTTTACAGTGGTATCAGAAAAATGCGGTGGGAGTATAAAATATTTTGAAAAGCACAAAATATTAAAAAAAATCATTAATTTTCACTTTTTTTTTAATAAGTCATTATATCGGTGAAATATAATTTTTGTTATATTAATTAAGGTAGCAGATAATACGACTGTTTCCTGTACGTTTCGGTTATTCAAAAAACTATTAACCTAAATACTAACATTTTAAATATTTCATGAGATACATTACTTGAATAACGCATATTTTAAAAATTAAAACGAAATTGCAAAAAAACAATTTAAAAGTAAAAAAACTTTAAGAAACAGAAATTTTGCTCGTAGTATAATAAACTTACAGCTGAAGTGGACCAAACTTGTAGTCAATATTCGTATGTATTGGACTGATAGGGGAGAAACAAATAACTACAATAACAACGTCTTGCAAATAATTCTAAATTAATAACTAACTCGTTTACAAATTACTGAGGACCGGACTGAAAACCTGTGCGCCAAAAACAATCGAAGTGTACCTACATCACTTGGTATCGATCGTCTTTCCGAAACAATTATCTCTACCGGTAATTTACGACACTCCCTGTAGACTTATACCGTGTTTTTCGTTTATTTTCTCTCTCATCTCCTCGCAGAGGTCGAAAATCTCACGGGCTACACTCGTAGCGGCCATTCTATACCCGAGTTCCCGCCGTCGTGTTTTGCATGCAAACAATACGGACTAAATTGTAGCCACGACTCGTACTTTATTTTTCATTTTTTTTTTTTTTCGTATTATACAGTCGTCTCGGTTACAATAGTCACGTACTTGTATACTATTATTATTATTATTATTATAAAACACCGCCGTGAACGTGATGGGCCCAAAAATACAGTTATATACGCTAAACAATTATTACTGAAACTTACACTAAAGTTACAACGTAATTATATTTGTACCGGACGTCCACTGACTTAAAAAAAATGTACAATATTATGAAAAAAAAAAAAAAAAACCCACAAATACTTAAAAGTTATAGACTTCTATTTTAATAAAGCAAAACCCAGACCGCGTGAAAGTACTGGTTTTTAAGCGCTTTTTACACACTACTAAAAAATCGACACAATTAAAAAAAAAAAAATTATTTTTATCATTAATGATGTACAGACTAGAGAGGAGGCTAGAGAGTTATTTTAAATATATAACTTGCCAGGCCTATATAACACACACACATATATACACATATTAGGACTTTATAGCTTCTTCCAAAAAAAAAAAGTCATAACATGTCTTTCTGTGTCTTAATTATATAATAGCTAGGTATGCAAGTTATTTTTTTCAAAAGTGAAATTTATTTTCTAAACATGATTTTTCCTATATTGCTGTTCGTTTAATATGTTCTTCCAAAATGTAAATCGTTTTAATAATATGGGAATGATTTTTAAACATTTGCAACCGCGCTTGAAAAACAACAGACTGGCATTGTGTAATTTAAACAAGTACTGTAAATAAATTTCTTTTAAAAGCGTTTGAGTAATTGTGGTAGGTGTGACAAGGAAATATTCGTTTTTAACGCGATCGGCACCTATATAAGTTTTTTACCAACTTTGGGTTTAAAGTTAAATATTACGCCGGTCGTTTGCCGGAGGGTGAATAATAGTTAAATACGTGCACATAAATATATTGAATATTTTTGTTGACTTGTAAAACGCGAAGATATTTTTCAATTAGATATATTAATTGTGAGCAAATAACTAATCGGAATTTTAATAAAAAACAATTTTTGAACTGAAAAAAAAAAACCGAAATTATTGTGAAAATCACCAGTATTTTTAATATTGCTGTGTCGATTTATTTATACAAAAAATAAATATGAAAAACCGTCGGCCAGAATCATATTTTTTGATAAATAATCGAAAAATTCTAAACAACGTCGTATTTAAAAATGACCAAACACAATTTTCAATTTAAATTTAAAAAAAAAAAAGAAAACCGTCGAATCGAGTTCTGCTATACAGAAATCGTGTTTTATTTGAATTTTATATTAATTTATCGATGTACCTACACTATATTGAATTATCGGAGTTCAATATGCAATATAGGTACCGTGTGCAGAGGTGCACTCAACTCGGCGAACAATAATACAATAATAATAGTAATTTAAATTTGCGTATTCTAAATGGAGGCAACTATTCAATTTATATTAGTTATTGGGTCGGTAGCCGAACAATTTGCGTTTAATACGATGTGTTCCGCGAGAGCGAAACGGACCGAAACATGAGTACTGTATAGTAACGAATTATCGGTAACAGTCGCGGTAGTGATAATTCCAGATCTGCAAAGTCATTAGGTAAACACTACGGATCTCGTTTCCGGTCATTTTGCCATGGAAACGATAAAAGAACGGTGGCAAATGCGAGTTGGATGCAATTTCAAGGCCATTAGCTTTTCGAAATCGGCGGAAAAACCTACATTTGCATTTATGCGCATTCCGAAGCTGTTTTGTCCGTAAACCATTTTCACATATATTATCCATGTATTTTAATGTACAACTTCGTATATTATTTTGCCGTGGTCGTTTTCGTCTAATCGAAAAAAATGAGTTGTCGATTGGATTTAATAGTTTTAAGAGAACAAGATTAGATATAAACGATGCAAAGAAGTTTATATAAGTAGAACACGTACTAAAACGTCAAGATAAATATTTAGCGATTGAATAATAGGTAATTAAAGGGCACACGAGTTTAAATATCTGGGTTCACACTTCACGCAAAAAATGAGTTGTCATCACCTGCAATCAGGCGAAATTATTAACGGCGAATAGATGCTGTTTTGGTTAAACGAAATGACTGCGTTCAAGAATACTATCGATAAAATCTAAAAAGTGTACGGTTTTAGAAACATATACATTGGGTGAATTAGAAGAGTATGAGCGACAGAAACTCGGGAGATTTGAGAGATTCTGGCATAGTACAAAAAAATACTAACTGCAATGGGCAATACATCTGCGGTAGGAAGAATAAGGGTCACCGATAAAGTTGGTTATATATTTAAGGATCCTGGAGGTAAAATACCATTAGGATATCCACGTGAAAAACGTGAAGGCCCGATACGAAATCAAGTAAAAAGAAAAGAGCCAGGAATGCTTTAAAAGAGGATTAATTAGCTTAGGATATAGAGAACGTTGGTTCTGGCGTGAAATTTCAAATTTCTTTATAAACATGATGATGTCTCCATGACCATTAGATAAGAAGAGGAGAAGATTTAATAAATTTCGTTTAACGTGTGCTGTTTCGATTTCGTGAAAGCAGAACGGAAAACTCGGAATTTTCGACGCGTTCGACTCGAATTAAAAATACGGCTTGTTGTTGTTGTGACGAGTGAACGGAATGAATGTTAGCATTTTATAGGGTAGTCTGTGAGATAATAACAACGAGTACATTCTGTCGGCTGGCTGGCAGGCAGACGGGGACGAAGAGAACCCTTGAATATTTTAATACTCTGGCTGCAGGAGATTTAATTAGTTTTTCTCTGTCTGTGCAGTGTACAATATAGCAAAACGTTCATTCCCCTTTATATATATATACACACGCCAAAACAACCGAAAAAGATATTAAGAGATAAAGACCACTATTATCATTTGTTCGAATGAATTCCTTAAATTATTCGTTATCCTCAGGCCAAAATATTTCTGGCTGCAAAATCAACAATTAGTTATTTGTATAATATGGCGATGTACACGATGACACAATTCAATTTTAAGATAAGATACTTAGATTTCCGTAATGCTTACCGTCGTTTTAAGTGTTTTAATTAAAATGGGAGAAAGAGGGAGAGGAAAAACATCGAATAATGCATTTTTTTTTTTTGCTTTCTTTACCGTTCTAATTAATAATATTGTTTAATAATAATAATAATAATAATAATAATAATAATAACAATAATAATAATAATACAGTTTTCTCCTAGCAACAAACAAATGCATTCATTAATTTTCTTCTTTCGGATTCGTTGTAACGCATAAAACCACGAAATGCGTATACGTGTTACGTATACGAGATACGTTCTTTTACTATTAACCATCGATTTTCTATCGGCTAAAATTCTCGAGTGAATATTTTAATTTTGGTTTTATCCTGCATTACATAATTCTGTATGCAATAATATTTGCTCAATATCTGGTTTAAGATAAAGAACCATCCTGTCGTACATCTGTCTACTATTTTTCAGACACTTATAATGGAATTTATTTTTACATAGTTTTAGTTTGTATTTTTTAATATATGTTTTGGTTCGTAAAATAATTTAAAAGGCATATTTTTTTTTTTTTTTATTTGTTTTATTATATTTATATAATGCAGAAATAAAATTCCTGTACCTATACATATTAAACTTTCTGAGTTCCTTTATCTCGGGTAGATGTTTAAAACGCGCGTATGGCTTGCATATTGAGTGACATCATGATCGTGTTTGATGTTTTATTATTGATGGTATAACATAAGGTTCACATTGCGAAATATTTAAAATTTTTTTGTAATATTAATTTTATTTCAGCCGATTTCCCATATTAAAATAAATATAATATTTATAATTGTTACAATCAACCGCTTAAAAAATTGGAATATGCATTTTACTTTCTTTGTCAAAAACATATTGACGTCGATTACTCGTAAATCATAATAATTTATGATTATTATTATTAGTTGAATATTTGTAAAGTAAAATTTAGAATTTAGAAAGTAGAATCGCAAAAAATAGATAGTAAACAACAGTCATTATTCCTATTAAAAAACAAAAACATTCTTCCCTTAAGCAGTTTTCCTATGGGTCTCTATTTTTTAAGTTAAAAAAAAAGTTTTATCTATGAACAGTGTTGCGTTTTATATATTTAGTTATATTTTTACATATAATATCTTATTTAGATAAATGGGAAAAAAGAATACATAATTTAATAATCTTATTTTTACACATATTGTCACCTATATCATAATTTATACATTGTTTTAAAATAAACAATTATAAATTGATATATACTTTTATAGAAGATAATAAACAAAATTATTTTTTTTTATCTAAATAAAAGGTTTCTAATTATTCATCTTTGTTTAGACAGTTAAATTTATATGAATCTTTTATCTTTTAACTTCATTCAGATTATTTAAGGATAATTATTTTTTATGGTACCTAGATTTTTTGAAATATATTTCGTTTATAATATAATATAATGTCTGTGTATCATTCACATTTTGTATCGATGTACAATTTACACAATTTAAAATTTGTTTCATGTATAATAATTAAATACTTATCTAATTTACATTTTTACTTGTATGATACGAAATAAATAATATTTATTTTACAATACTTATCCATAGTTATATATTTTAAACACCGCATGCATATAATTATGAGTATTGTCACTATAGTTTATTCAAATTGTTTAAAATCGTTTTCAATGATAATTATCAATGCTCATTATATTTTTGAAAACAAACGGTAAATTATTTCTTTGGTTTTAACTTTTATTCATTATTGCTATGTTAAATATTTTGTGCATATTTTGTTCAACAAAAGAAAAAAAAACAAAAACATAACAATAAAACCACAAAACAATGAAAAGTATAAGTTTAAATATCCGTCAGTTTTTTAAATATCAAATATATCATATTTTTGATTTTTGTTTTTAATCAATTCCCTCTATTGACTTTTATTAAGGATTTATTTATTTAACCAATGTGATTTAATGAGTATTTTTCGAGGTCAGTCGAGTTCGAAATTATGTAATTTAACAATTTGTGTAACGATACTAGTATTAAACTAAAAAACTTATATAAACTTCTACGAAAATACTTACGATGAGAACTTCTACGTATATAATATGGAATATTTTAAGATAATATAGAACCGTTGAAGTTTTTCCTCTTTACGTTAAACAAATATAGTAAATTTATCCTATAATAATATAGTAAATAATCCTAGTAAATTTAAAATCATTGTAAAAATGAAAAAAAAGTAATTTTTTTTATGCGAGTGTGTTTTTTGTTACATAATTGTCTATTAAATTAAATCGTTTCTGTATATTATAAGAGGTAGTTTTTTCAACGGCATTTTTTTACGAGAAAATTAACTTTTTTTGAAACATTACGTAATGTCGATATATCCTTTTTTTTTTTTTTTTAAATTATTTCAATTATGTTTGATTGCACTACTGCGTTTATTTAACGCGTCGCGTTTACCTACTGCAGATAATCGAATCCCCAAGAGCATAAACCGGGAAGAAATAAAGATTGTTTGTGAAATCGTGCAATCAACATCGCTGAACAAATATATAGGGTCGGTGTGTATCTTGTCACTTGGGTGCCGTTGAGAATATGAAAAAAAAAAAAATGTTTACGTAATATAATAAAGTCGGAAAAAGGAAAATCGTCGTTGTATATGATGATATTTGAATATTTAAACGTATAGTGTGTCAAAGGTGAATTGAAATTGCATTATGCCCCGAACGTCGACGGTAAACAACGATGGAAAATCGTCGGGCCGGAAAAATAGGTTTGCATTAATTTACCGAGAAAAGGTTCAGAATTATAAATTTTGCAAGTCCCTGCAGTAATTATTGTAGGCACTAGGTGCATATAATATTTACACGCTGATTGTCAGTTATTCATTCGATTAGCCTTTAACGGGGGGAATTAATGATTTCAAAAAAAAAAAAAATCTCTTCGCCCGTGGAGGATTCTGTTTAGTTCGATGGACTCGCGCCAAGTGTCTCCGCGCGCGCGCGAAAGTAAATAAAAGTCAGTCGTATTATTATTATTATTGCCGCTCCGGACGGCGGTGTTCTATTATTGCTGGACCGTATCCAAAAACACGTCAAACACTGTACTTCCGAACGTTGTCGTAGTGTTGAAGTAATCCGTTAAAAGTAAGTGATGGAAAAAAAAAAAAAAAAAAATGAAAATATATATTTATTTAAGTCTTGTCAATCATCGTTTTATTTTTGTCGGTCGATAGGAAACGATTGCAGTCGTGACGTATAATATTGTTTTTATTGAAATGTATTTTCGTTTAGTATAATATAATGTCTGCTATGTGTTTTCGCCCGGGATTGGCAAGATGTTTTAAAATTAGTATCAGCGGACACTCGGATTATTTGATGCACATAGAAGATATGCTTGGACGCTCGGTATGACTAAGACACACTGGGACGATAAAAATTGTGTTAATGTTCTTCTCTCAAAAAAAAAAAACAACAACAACGTCTGTATACGACACCGGTTTTCGCAGATTTTTCATAAACTCAAAATAACATTACACGACCTGCGTCATTTTCGCTTTGTATTATTATGGATACGCTACTAACTACGTTATACCAATTATGAATAAATAACGGCGCGACTTGTATACAGGACTTTGCGAGCGAAATTCCCGTGCTGTAATTATTATATGCCGTTGAAAATATAAAATTAAAAACTTCGGATGGGTAAAGGTCAGAGTTAAAATTAAAATGTTCGCGTTTGTTTTTATGCTGCATTGTATATAGTCTAATAATTTATTAAGTTTTACGCCGTTTTCAAAGGTAATATGTATTTCGGGCTCGGGGCATCGAAAAATGATCCTATTATAAGATTATGCCATCTCCGAGCGATTACCTTTTAATAATAATATTGTTATGTATAGTCGTTGGACGAAACTTTTTTTATTGCATTAAATTTACTTTGACTTTTCAGCGAAAAACACCACATTATTTTAATAATATAATAAGCTCCGTCGCGCCGGTCCCGTTAAGAATCTTAAAAAAAACTTATAATAATACAGCTATTGATGTTTCCCTCTTGGTAATTCAATTTTATCGAGTTATAAGATTTTTCTAACACATTGTTGTTTCGGTTATAATTAAAAATGGCGATAATGATAATAGTTTTATTTATTATTTATTTTTGTCTTTTCAAAAACTCATTTAAAACAACGATAATTTTATATTATGTTATTACACTCGAATAAAAATTCCGTAGCCATACGATATTATTGTGTAAATAACAAGAGAGAAAACGGTGTTTATTTTTTTTTCACGACACTTGCATTTGCAGCGAATAATATTATGGAAAGTGTTGTTTTATCGAACAGTAGTGTGTAACTGTGGTAAGAACCGAGATGAGGGTTTCGATATATTATTAAAAAGGTGAAATCGTTAGGAAATCGGATTAATATAATGATTCTGTATTTTGAAAGTTTGGCGATCGTATTGATATATTATGGGCTCCGTATGCGATTGCGGTCTAGTCGGTTTCGCAGTTGATTACGAATACTTCGGTCAAAAGTCGCGGTTACAAAAACATAAGATTCTGAGGTTTTCGGGTTTTTTTTTTTTGTAAAATATATTATTATTATTATTATTTCTAAACGCTAAAAACCATACGGGTAAATAAATAAACTAGTCGTATAAAGCTTTTTGGATCGACCTATAGTAATATTGTGTGGAAATAAAATCAATCAAATTCTGATTGTTATAAAAAATATAAATATAAGAAAATATCCTCCTGTTCACTATAGTTTGTCGAAATTAATATTTTAGTATTTTTTTTTTTTAATTAATCAATCCCGTATTTGTTTTTTTCTTTTCAATAATTTTACAAAACTCGAAATAACTTTTGGAAGAATACTTTGGTGTTCATTGTGCGTGTCAGACAAGGTGAAATAATAATGTATGTTATAAAACGAAAATTCATTAAACAAAAGACTTATGAAAACCGTTTTGAGTTCGCGAAACTTTATTAATATTTTACCGTTGCACATTTAAACCGCTGAAGTCTGTAGTAGTGCTCCTCAGATGATAATTTTTTATTTTTTTCCTCTCGTCGTCTCGACCAAACTTGTTTATTTTAGTTTTTATTTTTATTTTTAATACACGCAGGTAGCAATTTGTCGGTCTTAATCGTAAAGGTTGTAATTTCATTATTGTTTTTTTTTTTTGTATTTTTCACGATTAAAATGCAAAAAAAAATACTCCGAATTATTTGATAAAGTCATATACCTACCTCTATAATCTCGTAATTATAATTGAAAATGCACGCTCACCACAAAACCAAACAAAAACGTTAAAATATGTATGAAATGTTTTAAATTGTTTAAGTTCTTATCGTTACACCACTCTCCCCGAAAAGTTCTGAAGGATTTACTCTAGTAAGATTCTGAAATCAGCCCCACTCATTATCGCCCAAACTATATTTCGTGTGTACAGCAGTTGCTATACATCATATTTTCGGTGGGTAGGTATTTCCGGTAATTAGAATTTGAAATAGTCGGGAAGAATGATGGGTATAAACTTTCAAAAGTTACACCTCTTGGGTTTTGGGCAGGTATTGAAATTTAGATACTAACGTTTATGAAGTGGCTAGTGGTTTTAAATTTTAAATTTCGTTGTATCGTGAAAATATAGTTTGGACCGCGACTGGCCCTAATGCTTTAAATAATTTGTTGTTTTGGAGTCACGACCTTTGCGATTCAACCCGACAACATCATTATACTTTTTAAAAATAGTTCAGTCGGTAATTAACAACAATCAATATTATAGCCTTGTACATTTCTAATTTAAAATGTTAAACATAATGCAGGTAACCGCATGATAATGATAGAAAAAAAAAAACAATAATTGAACCATGGCCAATGTATTATACGAGTGCATATTATTTTTCCGTGAAAATGCATTATATATCTTATTTCAAAGTGAATGCAATAAATAGGGTTTACGCATTTTTTCCACGTAAGACGCGTGGTTTGTATTGAAATATTTTTTCTTGGCACGTATCCATTATGCAAAAAAAAAAAAGGTTTCAACCCCCCGCGGAAAAAAACTTGAACGCCAATGATTTATGCGTCTGCACGAGGAGTTCGTGTGTTGTATTAAAAAATTGTTTACGAACAACTAATAAAAGTAATTTTATCTATAAAAATCAATAGTGAAGCGAACAAATATCGCATATTTTATTTGTATATAAAAATCAAAAGCGATAGATTCGCATTGGAAAATGCATCAGACGAGCGTATCGTTTGCAGATACTTCAATCAAACTGCGATCAAAGTATTCCAAAGATTCGAGCGCGTTAAAAAGACAATAGGGGCTACGCATGCATTTTGTTGTCTCTGTCTTACAATCGCCCGACAAAGCAAATTGGTGTTCAGCCTAACCAATTCCGTGCTGTTGGTTTTAATATTAGAGTGAACTGATCAATAATTATCAGACTTGAAGAGTTATTATAATAAGTGTTTGTACGTCGATATTTTACGACATTTACATATTTTAGTGAGTCACGAGTGTGTAAAATATCATTATTAAAAATGCTTATATCTGTAACAAATTTAAATATTGAAAAAAAAAAAACAAAGTACAAACACTTGTTCCTCCCTCGAAGCTTCATCATAATAATAAAACTGACAACGCGAAATTCGTTTTACTGAACGCAAATTTACATTGCCGTGCGTTCAGAAGACGGAGACCGCTAATGCACTTGTATTTTAGCGTTCTCTTAAAAACGTAGCGGTCGAGTAAACAAAATTATGTACTCGTTTTTTTTTTTTTTTTTTTTATACTCAAAGACTCGAGCTATTATATTATACACTCTGCACGGGTCGTAAACATTAGGGTCAAAAGATCAAAAGGAGGTCCGCTCTTATATTATTATATTCACGTATAAACGGTTTAACCGGACACGGTCGAATACTTGTTGTAGTGTGACTCATTTGCGCGAGGGTGCAGGTTCATAATATAGCGAGGGCTTTTTAAATTATTCAATATGTGAATCATGTCAAAAATACATTCAAAAGCATACTAGCTGTGAATTCGCGATACGTTCAACAGCGGGTTTCAATCCGAATATTTGGTTAGTTCCAATTTTTTAGGATTCTACTTATATTTTTATTTTACGCGTGTCCTCCCTATATTTTTATCTCTCTACCAATCGACAATGTCCGAGAATATACCCGATTCTTTTTTTTTTACTGTTATTTGATTAAAAATAATCGTGAAATTGTTACAGAACATGTATTAGCATTTTATAGATGTAGTACAATTTTCAAAACATTCTGGTCGATTTTTGAGTTGCTTGAGGTATTTGAGATTTTTTTTTAGTTTTTCTCTGGTTTAATGTGGATAGAATTAGCCAAACAGAAATACTTGAAAATGTAATACGAGATTCATTATTAGTTGTATTTAGTAGTAAAAAAAAATTGAACGTAATTTATGTTTTTTTTAAATTGTTTTAAGTTCAAATTTTCATTAAACTCGTGTATTAATGAACTTTGCTCAAAATCGTTTTTCGTTAGCAATGATTAATCGTTACGTACAGAAATACATTAAATTTTCCTCCTAGCTTCCCAACTTTTCACCTACAGCAATGGCTCACCCATCGTGTAAATTATGTCCGTTTGTATTTTTTTTATAATTGCAAAAAATAAAAACTTGAGCACTTTGAGTGGAGATTGAAACAAAAATAAAGTTTATAATTCGATTTATCGTTTATGTTTTTACACGATAATATTTTCTCTTGTGGATAAAGTTTTCCTCTGCGAATCTTTTATAAATCAAATTACCACACGCGTTTCCCCTGCACAGGTCAATTTCCCAAAAATAAGAATATTATTATTATTTATAAACTGAACAAATGTTTATGGTTTTTTCTTAGTTCTAATGTTGAAAATTAACCAAACAAATATATCATTGAAAACTTGTGCGTAATAAATGACGATAAACTATAATGTTTGTCGAATTAATCCCGAGTATAGAGACTTTTGCAGTCTATATCGTACCGTGTCCATTTTCCCCTATACTATTGTACAGTTCTAGGTGTTCCGCCTGGACCAAATGAGATTAAACTCGGGAATTAAAGTTGTTTTATAGCCAGAATTGAAGTGAAAAAAAAATCGATTGGATTTCAATATGAATTTCATCGTGTTGTTTCGGGAGAAGAGTGTTTCTGGTTTAGTTTCGAACACCCTTACAGACCCCACATAATAAGTCTGGAGGATGCAATTTTGTGTACTGAAAAATATGTGTCGAATTTAGCCATTTTTTTTTTTTTTTGGAAGTGTAGTATAGTGTGTAAGTATATTACTCTATGTTGCATTGATTCTAGTATTGGGTTTATAATTGTTTTTCAAACATTTACACTACACACAGCCGAAATACGATTCTATAGTGACAGAACTCCGGCGGCCATGGTTGTTTTTTATTTATTTTTTTTTTTCTGTTAAACTAAATTTCGACTAAACAAATGATTATGACGTTTATACATTTTTCACTGCATGTGGTAATTGTTTTATTTATTTATTAATACATTCGGTCGGACGTATATTATAGGTCTCTTCTCGAATATCAACAGCTATTGTTTCGTTAAATGTTTTGAAATATATTTTTTTTTTCTACTGTCGTCCGTTTTCATAATAGAGTATAATATTATTGCACATATCATCATCATCGCGTACAGAGTTTCAATAATAATAATAATAATAATAATAGGCGTGCGACTCCAATTTATTGTATATTGTAAAAAATTCTCTTCGTTCGAGGCCGAATACATCCCATATAGGCGTATACACTTTTACCTAGGACGGGACGTTGACGGAAATAATATAGTACGTTTTTTACTTTTTTTTTTCCCAACCTCATCCTCTTCCGCCACTGTACGTAAAAGCATTTCACGGAACCTTAACGGAATTCCGTCTGTTCATCACTCGCACCATGTAGGTAGGTATACGGTATAGAATGCCAGACATCCCGTCCGGTCGGCGGCTTCTCTTTTGAAACCCGCAACCGCCGTTGCTCTTCCCGATTGTTTTTCAGAACATACTTTTATTGTATACACTTTACATTTGGTTCGTTATTATAGAACGCGTATATACAGGGCGATTATATTATCACGAACTATCGGGCTATATAAGGGATTTTCGAGTAAATTTGGTTTTCGGGGAGTTTTTCTTTAATTTCACCGATATTATTTTCAACGTGTTTAGAAAATTATTGTTTTAAGTTCTGAGCAAAGCGTGGAATGTAATGGTAATTCATCTATGATTTGGATGTGTGTGTATGTGTGGGGGGGGCTGTTAACAAATTGACCACCAGATTTTTGATTAAACACCTGATAAATGACGATTTGTAAAATTATTGTTAGGTTAGGTTTGGTTACATTGGAGAAACAACGGAAAAATACGATACTTCGATCAAAATCGTTTTTCTTCATTAGTAATAGTTTATTGTCACATACAGAAAAAAATTAAATATTATTCTATACGCCCTTCCTTTTGACTTCCCCTCTTAAAACACTAACTCATCCATCAGCAATATCGGTATTTTTTTTTTTAATCGAAATTTAATAATGTGGATTTTTCTTTGGAAATCAATAACTGATCAATATTCAAAATAAAGGCATTAAAGGGTTCTAAAATGACTGAGGGGGAGCAGAAATCGCTAGCTCGCTGTAAAACAACCGGCCTGTATAGTCGTATTTATTTATTTATAAGTGTGTGTGTGTATCTGTACAGATAATATAATAATACAATAAAAGTCTAAGCAATGTTTTTCAAACATCTAAAGTTGCTGCGCTGCCACCGCCACCGTCAACTGCAAGAACTCCGTGATTGTCAACGGCTATAAATTTTATTCCGCCCGCCACACCGCGGTCGTCGATGAGAAACGAGATTCGTGAACGAATTTAAACCCGCACTATAATTCCGTGATTCAATTTCCACCTTTACTGTAGTGAAGCATTATATTATACTGTACCGTCGGATACAATGGTCTTTTTAAAATAATTTTCCACGGCCATTGTACTGATATTTTTTATTTATTTATTTTGTTTTTAATATGGTAAACTTAGCACTTGCGTGATAATAACAGGAAAATGAGACTTAGGAATCTGTATTTCTAGATCGATATTCATTTTTTCTATTTCGAGCTTTTATAATGATTGATAAAAAAAAAAAATACTTAGGTCAAAACCGTCTAAATATATACTGAGAATATGTTGGACGATTTCGTTTGTAAAAATATATCAAAATAAATATGTCGCATAATGATTCATTATAATTAAAAAAAAAAAAAACATTTAATGACGATAGGTGAACTGATTTATTTTTGTTGATTCCTGGATTACAATTATTGGCTATAAGGAAAAGAAATATCGATAAAAAAGATAAAATCGTTAAGCTTTATAATAAATTAAAAAAAAAAAAAAAAACAGAAATCAAATTCGCTCCAAGAAAATTGCTGGTTCGTGATAAGTGGACCACTCTGCAGCAATAATATATTTTGCTAAATTCATAATTGTAAATATGCAAAGCAAATTAAGTCTACATATTATAGGTCATATTAGTTGTTGATAGATTTTAATCCGGCTCGTTATCCGGGTTTTTTTTTATTGAACATTCTATGGATATACTCAGAGATCAAATATTTAACTGTCGGATTTAGACGAACGCACATATTCAGTTTTTGTTATAGATACGGATAGTTCGAAATACTCGCCTACAGTTCGTATAGCATTAAGATGTAGGATTATATACATATATACCTACGTGCGATGTTTCGAAGTTTGAAATCAACTCGTATTATCTCTTACACAAACGTGTATAGGCTTATCAAAGAGACGTACAGCAGAATATTATTAAATCGCAGCACCTATAAGCGCACGCTTTATCTTCGCCGACGCACTCGGATGTGTATAATATTATTCGTTTGCCGTGGACGCGAGGGAATCCTGCAGGAAACGAAGATGAGATGTTTTATAACAAGCGTTTTCGAATTGCGCGTATTTTCGTATTTCTCTCGTTAATATTTCGCGAATGATATTTTCATTAAAAAAAAAAAAAAAAGTTTCCCACCGGGTAGACTGTCAATTGTCGCGCGATCTCGTATTATCGCATCGCGCAATAATAATCTTAATAATGCTCGTATATATCCGTGCGTTATATATTATGTAGGAAGACACCGGCCTTTTCCGTGCGGTATTAATCGATTTTAAGCTTCTTAAAATACGCACGGTAATAATGATATCCGCCGCATTCCCGTTGCGCTGCGCTCCCTACCCACCTCGAGAGAAATTTAATTTGAAATATACAACGACAAAGGTTTCTGTGCGTGCATATATATAACTGTACGTATACAGTTGCGACACAATATTATAACTCCCCGTGTATACGGATGGGTAGTGTCTTTTCCGGTTTTAATTACGCGCCTCCGGGGCTTAAATGAGTTAAGAAGAAGAGAAACTAAATAATTTTTTTTTTCTTCTCTCCTTTTTAACCGTCGGCGGCGGCGGCGTCGGCCGAATGGAAGTTTGGACGTTTTAATAAATCGGTTTTTCGCCCTACACACTCGGTCGGCGGCACTCGCGGCCGGCAACGACAATGACGGATTCGCGAGTTTAGTTTTTTTTTTTTCGGTTTTTCCCCTCAGTTCCCTCCCCCGTTCATTCTTTTCGGTTTTCCGTTTGAGCCGCTGTTAATATATATTTCCACCTGGACGATCGAAATGAATACTGCAGACCCTTATTAATAATTTAGCGTCCGACGCCTTCGGTGGAATAAGCCCACCATAATATATTATGGTAACACTATTTCAATACTATAATGTTGATAATCCGCGGTAAGCATGATAAAGACGTTTTTCAAAATTAATTTTTGCCACCTTCGAATATTTTATGCAAAACAAAACTACTCGTGCGCATTTGTTTAGATTTTGAGCGAAGTGAGAAATGTTTTGGTATTCTCATTATGCGTTTTTTTTCTTAGAAAAAACATTTTTCGGTTAGTAAAAATATTATAATCATTCGCTTTGTACCTTTATTTATGTCCAACGTAATTTTATTTAAAAATTTCGTCTAGATTCTCAAACATTTTTCCTAAAACAAATTAACCTAAATGACGACTGTAATATTGTTAGATTTCGGTCATAGTTTTTTTGATTGCGGTAATTTATCGTTGCTTTCAGTATATAAAAACCAAATTATCCTATATCCTAGTTGTATAATATACACTTTTCTAACTTCTCATTTATACAACTGCAGTAGTCTACCCGCGATGCGAATAGCTTTTTAATATCCCAAACTGATAGTGAGTCGATCACTCGCAATTGATTCTCCTATTGAACTAACTGTAAACACAATAAGTGCTGATCCGTTAATATATTATAATAATGTTTGTTTCCCGAGTATATTAGGAGGTAAGTACTTACTTATGTTTTAGCGTTGACGGCAAAACGGTTTTTTAAGAGACCGTTTGAAGGTCAACAACGACTACTACCGAATAATGCGTATTCCGCGAACACTCGTATAGAACGCATAACAGAAATTATTTTTTTAATGTGTGTGCATAATATTTTGCATAATAAATTGTCCGTCCGTATTGGGCACCGACAATATTTCATTTAAAGCGATTGCGCAAAACATATATATATATATAAAAATAAAAAAAAACAACTAAAATACCTATTACTTTCGAACGTGTGTATATTACGCGTTATTATATATTATAGAGTTCGGATGTTGTAAATCAATAAAACATAAAAAAAAAAAAATAATTTATAATTAATACTTTAACCACCTACGTATCGATTGCAACAATATAATAACACGTAATTACTTATCATCTCCAGATCGATAATTATAATTGTTGAACGTTGTACAATAAGATAAAACCGATTTGATCGATTCCTGCTGACGCAGTATACGCCATAAAAGATAAATAATATTAACTTTTCGAATATCAAACAAATATTTGCAATGCGAAAAATATTACGAAAATAATAAACCTCCGAAAAACCATTAATTAAATGAAATATACCCCCCAAAAAAAAAAAAAAAAAACATTTGAAAAAAGAACACCTAAAATATCATCAAATAGCAATAATATAATAAATTATACATTTTTTTCTTTTCAAACGTCTGTTGCATAAAAATCTTTTTGACTATCGTTGACATCGTCAGACAGCACCGGAGTAAATTAATCTTCTTGCTAGGCGCCGAGTTGTATGACATTCGGTCGGTTTTTTTTTTTTACAACATATAGGTACGAAAAAAAGTAACAATAAAAACCCACATTTAATAAAGAGTACTCGTATTTTTAATTTTCTTTTTTGTGTTTGTTATATAAACACCTATGTGGTTTCGATTCCCGTGCCCACACAATCGGGTGGTGGTATTACACCCGAATGCAATATAATAATACGCATTAATATTTTAAATATGATATATCATAATGTACAGTGTAGAAAAAGCATCATGGTTTCAAATCTTCCATCTAAATAAACCTCTATACTTGTTAAAAAAAAAAAATATATATATAGTTTGACATGTATTTCAATTTAATGTGAAATTTTTCGATAACAATCGCGGTGATAAAAATCTTAGAAAATGTCGATCAAAATTTAATGATAGTTTATGATTATTTCAACACACCTTAGTTTATTTCTTGGAAAAATATATAGGTTTTTTAATACGCATCACCCTTCTCAAGTATTTCCTCCCCTTTAACTTCATGTATCGTAGTTATTTACTACTACCCAGTCGACCTGCTAACGAACAAAATCAATCAGAGGTGGAAATAACTGTACGAGATACGACCGTAGGAAGTCTGGATGAAGTGGAGAAAATGCGCGTAGCATTTTTCGATTTTCCCAGAAGTTTTTCCAATAAATAGGAAAAATCGGGAAAAAACATGGGAAAATCGGTACAATATTAAACAAATATTATTAAAGAATATACATTATTAAATGCCTATTTAATTATTTCACCATAATATGACATATATATATATTGTTGGAAAAGCATCACTATCAACTGAACTGCGCTCAGAATCGTTTTTTCGTTAGCAATGGTTTATCGTTGCTTGCACATAAACATTAAGTACCCATAACTGTGGCTGCACCCGTCTCCATTATCCTAGGACGTTTTTTACAAAATTACAGACATTTCCTATACGTAGTAATAGGTATATTACATACCGAATACGAATATAATAAAATATAACAAAACATATAATTGATTCAGCTTGATTTTCTCACCAGTCACCACCCTGTACAATAACTATTATATATTAGGCATTATTATACCTGATATTATTTTGAGCTCGTCGCGGCGTCTGGCGTTTCTCCGCGTATATCCGCCTCCCCGCTATTACACCAGAGGAGACGCTAATCAAACAACACCGTCGTCGTATTTATTGCCCCGCCATTTCTTCTCCGCATCGTCGTCCGTCCTAGTTGTGCCGTACCGCCTCGTCCAGCTCTGGTATCTTATAATATGCAGTTTACGCGTACAAATAACAACGGCCGGGTCCATTAATCCTTTCCTAATGCACCTGACGATGCGCATATTTACATTTTAAGCCCACAACCCCCCTCGGTCGTGTATCTGCAGGTATACGTATATATATAAAGTCCCTGGCTTATAAGATCCACTCTCTTCTACTCCTACTCGCTTCCCAACCCCCCCCCATATCCACCACCACTGACGTCGCATATGCCAGTCGTTCCCGTGTTTCGAACGGTACATTATTAGGTACACACATAATAATAATATTATATCATATAATACCCACGTAATATCTATGTGTGTTTACTTAAAATATTTACCCTGCGGATCGTTCAACTGCAGTGCGACGACGACGATTTGATAATATTATGTATACATCATTACCAAAACGGTTCCGTTACATATAGGTGTACGCATAAAAAGAATATGTTTATCATTATTATTATTATTGTTTTTTTCTTTTTTTTTTTTTTTTATCTAATAAAGAGTAGGGACGTCTGTTTTCTCGAAAACTACGATTCATAAATCCGGGCACGGAAATCGAAGTTCGATGGGCGGTACATTATAATATTGTAATAACAAAGGTTTA
>CABPRJ010000952.1:87398-169799 GCA_902439185.1 Cinara cedri | reverse complement strand
TTTTTTATCTAATTTTTTTTTTTTATCTAATAAAGAGTAGGGACGTCTGTTTTCTCGAAAACTACGATTCATAAATCTGTTTTCTCGAAAACTACGATTCATAAATCCGGGCACGGAAATCGAAGTTCGATGGGCGGTACATTATAATATTGTAATAACAAAGGTTTACGGTGTTTATTTTGGGCACCGGATCGTTATGCGAGCCACAGATGCGTCTTAAACAATAATATTATTATAGAAACAGATATACTAATATTATATTACAGTATATCTAGATAGCTAACTGATGTTTTATTTGTAGGTTTTGGCTGCCATAATATTATGCATAGTGTAGTTTATTCAAATAATGCCCTTTGTCGTTATCACGTATCATAATATGGCATCATTTCGTTCTGTTAATCATTATGATCAAGCATATGTAATCCGATCCCCCCCCTCTGAAAGTTTTTCGACGATGTACATTTTTTTTTAAAACTAATATTATAATATTTTGATGTTTTGAAATTCTTCAAAATGGAAACTCTCAAAATTTAATCTTGGTTTTTTGGCTGATTGTGTTAATAACTCGTCACGAAAAAAGAAATCAAATTAAACGTGTCTGAATAAATAATTCACGAAATACGAGCAATAATAACTATTGAACTTTTTATCAATGTTATTTAATATATTTTATTATTTAGTTTTTACATGATTAATGTATTATTGTCAGTTATGATCGTATAGGTAAAAATATTGACTCGACCCGAGAATTATATGTTCTATAAAAACATGGAATTTTCATACAACACACGTTAGACACAAAATTGGAAAAACACAGTTTGTAAAAAAAAAAAATATAATAATATTTAATAATAACTGATAATACTATTGAGGTAGATACTTAGTACTGGCTAGTAGTTTAATATTCTGACAAAAATGGCCAATTATTAATCAAAATTATTAGATTATAAAACATTTAATACGAATACAAGTTCGGACATTTTTAACGCAAAAGAACAAAAAAGCATACCTATTATTTAAAAAAGGTGTCCTGGAATAATGAGGACGGGTGCAGCTACTGTTATAGATAATTTAATGTCTATTTGTAAGCAATAGTAAACCATTGCTTACGAAAAAACGATTCTAAACGGAGTTCGGTTGATAGTGACGCTTTGTCGACAATATACATGTCATTTATAGTAAACAAATTAAATAGACTTTATAAATTGTCTTTAAAAATATTTTTTTTTAATGTTGTACTAATTTTCCCACGTTTTTTCATGTTTTCCCATGCTATATCCCGGTTTTTCACATTTACTGGGATAACTCTTGAAAAAATCGAAAAATAACTTCTTTAAAGTATCTCGCTGGTAAAATATCCGTTTAGAAACATTTCTATTGTTAAATGTTTGAGCAAAATTGCTGGTAGAAAAGTTGTACACAGAAAAAAATTAGGCCGTAATATTTTTTAACTAATACCTATATTTCTTATATTTCCCGTTTTTTTCTGTTGGTTTTCAAAATTGATGAGAGAACTCCGGGGAAAATAAGAAAATGACCTTTCTAAAAAAAGAAAAGGTGCTACAAGTAGAAATCTGAGTAAGTCTTCTGGTAGAAAAGTTGCGCACAGATAAAAAGAAAAAATTTAAAAAAAAATCTCTGCAAAACTATAAACTTCTTCGCTCCACTCAGTATCATAAATTATACTCATAAAATCATAACCCTCGGATTCTCGGACTCAAAATAATGTTCACCGATAATAAACAATACCAATGATCAAAAACGTTTTAAATTAAAACTTTATAGGAATTGTCTCGTAAAATTTTTGAACATCGTTGGTGCATCGAGAAGATTCGTTTCTGCTTTTTCTTGGTAACAAGGGAAAAAACAAGAAATTCTAAGAATCGTTTTTATTAGTAATAGTTAATCGTATCGTACAGATATAAATTAAATTACTCTTTCTAACCTCCTTTACAAATTCCATATTAAAACAGCGGCACGCCCATCATCAGTATTAGCCTTTTTTTTTTTTGTAATTTCGGTAATAACAAAATACAATATGAAATACGTGCTTTAAAAAATATAATTCAACGATTAGTGTTTTATTAATAATAACGTTTTAACGTTTAATAAACGTTTTTGAACAAACAATATTTTTCACCGTATAAATAAATATTAAAGTATAGTTTACATTGTATGTAATTTTTCATTTCCTGTACAAATATTTAATATCATAATACCGTTCGTTACGAAATCCTCTCCTCGTCCGGCGGTGTTTACCGTGCAATAGCGTTTTTGTCTTGTTTGTTTGGCTTTCCAGTAATATAACAATAATAATAATAATAACAATAATAAAAAAATGCTACGGACTCTATAGCTGATATCGTTCTCGTTAAGTTTCGGTAAAAGGTCTTCGCGTATCAAAGCATGTAGGTGTATAACGAACACATGGCGGCAACCTACGTTTATGAAATATTAATGTCTACTACTATAATATATAGGTATTCAAGACGCGTTCGACTGCTAATAGGAATCGTGTGCGATTCGTTAACATTGTTCACTTAAATACAGGGTGGTTCTTATATCACGACCTTTCATCAACAAATTATATACAGTTATATCAAGATTTCGAGCGAATGTGATACTGATATTGGTTTTTTATTTTCAAGCTTATCTTCAATATTTTACTGTTAGTCGTACACCCTTGATTCCAGGAAAGGCCTAAGTCAATTTTAACATTTTTTTTTAACAATTATATTTTCTATAATATAGTTATATATTATAGATATATATATATATTATAATATAAATTAATATTATACGAAATTGACGTAAGTCCTTTTTCTCCGGTATCGAACTTTATCGACTGAATGACTCGACGACTTTTGATTTTCAAATAACAACACACATATTTTTGTCAACTTGCGTTCAAAAAGAAAATGTCCATTCTAAAACTTCGAGAACAAGGGTGATATTTTTAAAATATTTTAACAAGCATCAAAAAAATAATCATCCTGTATTTAGTATAGGTATACAGAAATTGTTGTAGATATATTTGTTTGTATCTCCTTAAACATACTATAGGACACCTATAAAAGACGTAGGTACGTCTTTTGAAGAGACGTACTTTTATAAATATTTCACGCGAATAAGTCATTATTACGTTTTCATTTCCTATATGTTTATACAATAATATAATATGCCTACACAACATTAATAATAAACTCCCAGCAATCGATTTACTTGCAGAAACGAACGTGAAATACGGTTGAGTGACTTTTTCAATTTCCCTTCTCAAACGTACAAGCCAGGAAAACACTATATGCGAACGGTTGTTCTGAAAGAGTGAGAAAGAGAGAGTGAGAGAGAGAGAGAAAGAGAAAAAGAGACGACAGACATCAAAGGGTTAAGACGTTATTTTCGGTGTTGTCGGAAAAGATGCGCTCTGGCGAATAATTTTGTAATTCGGTGTAAACGACATTTTTCGGATGTTCGAAATGTATAGCACGTCACGTGTAGACGGTAATATATCAAATTTTGTCGTTTCAAATATCTATACACTGCATTTTCGATATTTTACAAAACACACAGTGCAGCCTGGGTTGTTTTGATTGCGTTGTTGTGATAAGACTTTCGTAGAATATAATAATGTTATGGAAAAACAACGACAAAATATTTTACGAGTATATTATTATACGAGGTTATGAATGATGGTACATTTATGAAACCATCATTCGAATGAGATATCTTTTGTGATTCGCGTACAAATTATTATTCTTGTTATTGTTGCCGTTTCGTGAACGGCGCTATTGATGAAAAAAATAAAATAAATAAATCTGAAATAATGTAAACTACAACCGCAATAATCAAAAAACCATTTTTATTTTTTATATTTTAAACGTTTTAAATCTATACGATAACAATAAAAATATGAATATACTCGTATATATAGGGACGCATACGTAACCATTTTACAACTGAATACGTATCAACCTCATTTAATAGGGTTATTATCAATTTGAAACGAATTACGCAAACGAGTTACAAAAGTGTTTGAAAAATTAATTTTATGAAAGCAATGCAAATGCTCCATTCAAATTTCTGAATTAAAAAAAGTAATGAATTCCTATTTAGCATTTCTTAATTTTATATTAACTTTTAACAAAACTTGAAATGCATTCCAAAAAAATATTGTGAGCTAACTATCTATAGTCTATTACTATAGATAGTTCAGGTATATTTTTCCTATAAATTGTAAATAAAAAATGAGTTACACGTATTGCATTATATTTTGTTTTGATGTTTTATCACGTATATTCTATTTACAATCATATCCCGACACACAATGCATGAATTCGTAATCATCATTCTTTAAAAATAAATAATTTCATCGATGAATGCATACATCTAAAAAACAAAAAAAAATCGAATTCAATGAAAGTATTATTGTTTCCGAACACTACTCTGTAGAATGTTTGTACAACCACTTGTAATATTTTAAATTATATAGTATAATATACAGTATACGGATGTGAACCTTCAAAACAAACGTTACTTATCAATCGATAAGACAACATAACGAATCGATGTAAATCGAATAATAGGGTGACTTTTTTTTAGTAACTATTTAGAGTGTAGTCTATATTTACCAACCGTTTTGGCATTTCTTCTTCTTGGCACTTTAAACAAAATACCGCAATAATAAATGTATATATGTTGTTTATTATTTTTTTTTTCATCGCTTATAAAATTGTTATTTTGATAAAATATTTCGTAATACGCAAATAACATGTGGCTTTAAAATCTAAAATCTACGATTAAAAAATATCGTACAAAAATGAATGTGTCATGGTAGGTATTTTTTTTCCTCGCAATCGTATGTGTGTTATCGCTGTCACAGTGATGTATACGTAACACCGGTGCTTTCGAACATTTGTCAACTGAAAGATTGTCTTATTTCTTTTTTTTATTTATATAAATATAGTTCCCATATAGTGATTGATGACTTTGTCCAAGGTCAATTTATCTTATGTAATATATACTGGACTCTAGGGTGGACCTGAATTTTTTTTTGTTCTTCTCTTGATATTATGTTTGACTGGGTAAAAAAAGATTCCTTCAAATTTTCAAATCTTTAAAATGATTTCTAGAGGTCGCGATAAGTATTTAGTTTATCAAGCTGTTTAATTATGTAGTTTTTTACAGTGTAAATTCTAATTTCTCTGATATTTTAATAAATCACCTTTCAAAACTACCACTCCCACTGTTAAAAATGTCAACAATTTAATTTAATGGTATTATTAATGACAAATCAATTATTTTCGTAATTATTTGTTTTTTCCTTTCAAAATTAATTTTTGGTTAACAGATGTTGTCCGGGTGAATTTTGTCTAAGGCGCAGTCCATTTAATTAATATGTCTATGTACGTAATAAACTACAGTGATTCCCTCATCAGTGTAGAATGCTAAGACGACCGTATCATAAAAATGATGATTTTGGTCAAAGCCGCACGGCAGCGATTTAATTCGAAAGCCAAGTGCTTTATCATGTATAATTTTGTTTTTTAATAACACTAATAAATTAAAAATTCGTTTTTTTTTTTTGCTCCGGCTTTTAAATTTCCATAGTCGAGTTGAGTAGAGACTAGAAGATACGATTCTAACGATTCATTCGTGATTATTATTCGTCGTTCGCCTCCCGTTGAAAATTTTTGAACACTCCACTGTCCAAGGCGGTAGTATAATTACACTGAATACCAGTTATCGTTATCGCGGTGTAAAAGGACGATAACAAGGCCCACGGGCCTCTAATCAAATAGCGGATTGGTACTTTACGTTTTATCACCAGTTATAACAATTTAGTTTATTATACACAATAATAATAAACATCCGTATACCTCTTGTACCTGAGGTACGTCATCGTGATATCGACGAGGCGCCGGTAACAAGTGTTTTTGACAAAACGGTCGATCAACTTGAAAATATATCGCGAAACATTTTTTTTTTCTTCCCCGACGGCGTCGTCTAATAAGCTTGTCGCTGTCACTTTCGACGTTATTGATGACGTCCAGCAACAACTACGCGCGCGTTTCTCCGAGACCTTCCTCGACCGAGCCGTTTTTCACAGTGGCCAAAGTATACGATTTTTTATTAAATATATACGAGTAGGTATACAATCGTTTGTCTACGTTTCAATCCGTCCAATTATATCGCGACCGGCACACTGTAGTACATGGAGTTTTTCCACTGGCGCACAATGAGTTCTTCCGTGACTTCCACATACCTTATTATCTGTATCATTACCTGTATAGGTATAGTTTTGTCCACACAATTTTCGTCGTCTCCCGGTACGTCGTGTAGCTAACGATACACTGTAGGGGACAAAAGATTTATCGATGTTGTCTTTTATAATATAATTATAGGTAGGTAGGTAGGTAGGTAGATAGGTACCCGCTAGACGGATGATTGCGACGGAATAGTCTTTATCAGAAAAAAAAAAAAATACTTCCTGGCCCTTTCAAATACGTGCTTACGAATGGCTGCGACTCGCGTTAAGAGACTATTGGAATATTTTATACCGAGCTTATTTATCCGGATAAAATTGTGATAACTTCAAAGAATTCAATATTAATATAGTCAACTGGATTTTAAACACTGTAACACAATATCACGTATCGTTAGCAATTTAAATATCAAAAAGGCGGATTTATACATGTAAATGGCGATTTTACACAATAAACGTTTTCATTGATTTATTTACTATGCTATGTTATTTCCTACGTATGCATTGTTGTTGCTAAAATATATATTATTATTATTATCTAATATTTTCTTGGTTGATGATATTGTATTATGAAAACAAATTGGTATTTAACGAAAATTTGTTAGTTTCACGGTTATCAGTTAAATTTTTTAGTTCCCAAAACTAGGTTTTATTATTATTTAGTTTTACCAAATTCGTTTTTTCTCGGAAAACACTATATTTTTCCGAATAACAATTCTCTAAATTATCCATATCGTAACTTTTGAATTTCCTTGGAGATATTTTTTTTCGACTTATCAATTTTAGCTGTATTTACTTATTTATTATACCGATATCCGTTAATGATTTAAGTATATTAGCTACACGGTGTCAGCTATACAATTCGAATTCAGTTGTGGTCGTTTCTACCTGTTATTTGTTATTTACAATAGAATTATTGCACGTCCCTTACATCGTGATTTACTAGTCCTTTCACGTTTACTCCGTCAACAATGCCGCCCCTCTTTATATTATATAAGTTCGATTGATACCACGGTCCATTGACTGCTGTGTAACCCTTAACTTGTTTATTCCTGACAGGATTTCTGTATTTGCTCCTCTAATATCCGTCTCCTCTTCGCCTTTATATATCTATTATACTTGTTGATGGGTAAAAGCCTCGACATTTTTATATTTGCAATGAAACAGAAAACGCATTAACGAGTTAAAAAAAAAGTGAATTAAGTGGATTAGCAACTGTGTATATGTTAGACAATTTTGACTTATATACCAGATATACCAAATAAAACTGTAGGGATTTTGTTTGACGTATCTGAATTTTAAAAATAGATTAAGAGTAATTAAGAGTATTTAAGAATAATCACGACGCAGTGGTTTTCTTTTCAATATATTTACCATATTACACTCGATGTAAGGTACAATGAAATTCTCGTCAAAACTGATATTTTTGAAGATAATTAAATATTTAAAAAAAATCGTGCCATGAAAAAAAATGGTATTTTCTCACCCAGGAATACTTATAGAACTAAGGAAAAATTTGTTTGGACAATATTGACATCCTCCATTCCTACAGATTTGTCTAGCTTTTCGCCCTAAAACGTCATATTCATCCGTAAAAACAGCCGTACCTGCTGTTTTCTTAAATTGGGTATCGGATAATAGATCATTGGAAATATTATTATTATTGGATAATAAAATATATTTTATTAGTTTCTAATTTTAAAACGAGATAAATGTATACAAAATAAATTCCAATCTTTATAAATCAATAAAATGTAAAAATAAATATCAAATTTTACAAAGACAATTTGGAAGACCGTCAATAATTCCTTTAATATAAAGTAAAACATACACGATATTGTATTTAATTTATGAAAACTATATTTTGTCTACAGAAATTTGTTCAACCTTTTATTTTAAATGTTACACAATATTTCACAGACGGTTTTTTTTGTTTGTTTATTTTAGACTCAATGAAATTATTGTAATATTCGTATTAATTTAAAACGCATTGTTTTTGCAATGCTAATATGGACTAATAACGTAATATCGATGGTATACATATCATAACATAGAATATTATGAATCGAAATCGAATATTATAAATTTATTCGCGCATAATATGTTTCAGGAGTACATGGAAGCGAAAATCGTGCAACTCGAATCAGAGTTGGCGGCCGAACGGAGAAGTTCGCTTAGAGAACGAACGGTGAATTCCAGACTACAGAAACAATTGGCTCGTGTGAGTAAAGTATAATATTATTATAATAGAAGTATTTACATCGATGGCCTATGTAATCGGTTTCTGATTTTACGAAATATATTAGTTTTTTTTTTTTTTTTTAAACCACGAGGGACGTGGTCAGTTAGGCAAATGAGGGCCGCCCTCGCTGCCTTTGCCGTTGTCATGGAGACTCGCTGGACGACAATCCGTGTATAGGCTTTTGTGCCTTTAGCGGACGGCGGCGGGCCGATATTGAATTCTCGGGCAGCAAATAGCGGTCCTCCTATGTATAATAATATACAGTAAATAATATATTAAACGGATAAAAGAAAGAAAAAAAAAGGTCGAATTAGATGTGATACGCTTACGTCAGCTGTCGTACGATGCTTGCTTTTGTTCCGCTTATAGAAAAACGTCTGCACATTTATCCTTTATCTTTAGCGAGGAAACGACGACTGGCAATCCCACTGCATTCGCGATGTCTTCTCAAGTATAAATCAATACGTGTAAACATGCCTATAAATATACTTGTACATGTACCAATGTATAAACGTATATACATCATTGTCCATGAGAGAATATGATACCTTACATGTAAACTACATTTTATCAATCTTTCGATGTTTCCCAAACGATCTTGTTCCCTTAAATTTACATTTTGTGAATCTGTATTGTATACTCATATGCATATTCAAATGTATATATGATGGGCGTTTATTTTTTTGAAATTCTACTCTTATTTTCGATCGGGTATCTTATAATATCTATCGGGTATCTATATAATAGGTATTTGTTTTTTTGTTAAAAGGTAAAAAAAGTACTACTCGAGGAAAAACAAACATTATTATTTTACGTCCGTTTTATTTCACTTGTATATATATATATTTTTGCAAATACAGGGTTTATTTACACAAATATACAAAAATATAAGAAATATGATATTTAGGATATTTTGTTATTTTAGGTTCGATATACTGGAATCGTACAGTTTTACAGTATTACAGAATAGCTATGTATTTATTTATCATTTTTTCAAGTAACTAAAGAGTTAAAACAATGAAGGATAAAAAAATATGAAAACCTCAAGAGACTATATACGTACATTTTTTTATTCCGTCTAAAGATAATTCAAATTCAGCTGCAGTGTCTGAACTGTCAACGACGTATGATTTATTTTTTAAGTTATAAAGATAAATGCGCTCTTCTCTCTGGAGTGGAAAAAACAAACTTTTTTGGCAATTCATATTTCGATTACTCCGCGGAATTCGATAAAAATGTTTGTGCATAGGAAACTTTTTCTTCCGATAATCAACTACTCTGCTACCCGATTCGTTTTAAAATATTAGTTAAGGTATAATCGAATTATCAACGAGTAACCGTGCGGATTGATGATATACGGATTTATAAATGGACAAATAACACTATCATTATAATAGTCTCCGAAAAAATATTTTTATATTTACAAACCAATGGCGCTGATTTCGTTCTGCAGGGTAAATGTTTCGTAATATAATATTATGTGAAGAGTTGGAGTGACAACGGTCCGTCGCTCTCACACACATGACTTCCCCCTTTTAATTTCGAAAAGTGCTCCATCGTTTCACGTTTGTCCGAAACAAAGAGTTACCGAGAACAATGTCAAAAAAAAAAAAAAGGCGAACACTCCAAAAAGCGTATGACGAAATAAACGAGAGGAGATGCTACCCTTGTTTGTCATACTACGCGCGCATTGTGAACGTTTTAAACGTGTAATCTTTTCGATCAAACAAAAAACTACTGCATTTATACTACGCAAACATAATCTCACGGATTGACTAGGGAAAAACAAAAATATACGTTTTTTTGGGGGATTTTCGATTAAAAATCAAACGTGAACGAATATCGAGTAAGTTCCTCTCGCGCGCGCATCGTCAACGATAATAATTATTTTGTTTCATGTCCGAAAATGATAAAAAAAAAAATATATATATATATTTTTTTCTTTTGCCCATGAGTATACGTAATAATATACGAGGTCGTCTCGGGGGGCGCATAAAGAACTTGTACAGCAGAAAACGGCAAGATCTCCGTGCGGGAAATCTTATTTAACCGTCTGAAACCTTTGCGCCACCACCGTGTGTTACGGTTCGAGTACCACGGCTTAGAGTTAATTGGACGCGATACGCATGTTGGTCAACTCAATTTTGTAGGAACAAATTTTATTTTCTCTCAATATTTACGATAAATAAAAAAATAACACATATTTTCTATTGTTCTCAAGTCTAATCGTCTATAGTTCTAGACGACAGGATTTTGGCCTAAAATGGCCCGCAGTCGTCCTATAGTTTGAAACAAAACTATCTAAGGTCAGTAAACTTCGATAGATGGAGTACTCCATGAAGTATGAATACAGTACTTGAAATAACACAACTCGGAGAAACCAATGCCACACATAAACTGCGCTTTCCTTAACTTCCGTCTCTGATATTCGTGAACTTCTTTTATTACGTCGTGAATTAATTATAATTATTCCTAGATAGATAAGTGATGACAATTTTATGATGTACATAAATACATTGAATAATTTCTTTCATAACTTCTCCCAACTAGCGCTATATTTATCACTCAGTTTTCTTCTATAAACGAAGCATGTTTATTAATATGTTTGTTGCTAAATATTAGTGTAAATCATATGGTAATCATAATAATAATAATTTTCTTGTCCGAGGCAAACAAATTATCATCTATGCCACCGAGGTAACCTATAAGTCGACAAATAAAATTTAATTAATGTTCCAAAAATACTGAAACCCTATGTCAGCTATCTTTTAGCGGCCGAATTTTGGAAAATCCTTAATGGGTCTTTACATCGTAAAACGAAACTACTGATCAAATTTCATAGTCATAACTTTAGCGGTTCCCGCTAGGCAATGATGAATCAGTCAGTCAGTTTATTGATCGAAATAACCTTTGTCTCCCGTTCGAAAACTTGAAAATCACGGCATTGCCCTAGTATGTGCATCCTCTTATTGTTCGTGACAGATCTTTAATCGCATAGTCTTCGTTCGGTACAATAGCAGTTTCGTTAAGTAAGATAATCCCATTTTTCTCTTATTGTTTTCTCGATATGAGGTTGACTAGTTCTGCAGAGCTAAGAGTCTACATTACTTGTCTGATAGTCATGAAAAAACTTTACCCCGGTAAATCGACATATATCAAAAATAAGTCTTGATAATTGTTCACAACATACCGTACGAATAAACAAATTTAGTGTGGTTATATTTTTATTGGTTTAAAAGGCTCGCGCGTTAGTCGATTATCCGTGTGAATTTAAATTAACCCGGTATGTCGATTAAAGGCTGCAGTAAGGATGTAATATAGGCACTATAAATTACATTATGCAAAACAAGGGATTACATTCGAAGTGTGTATAATATTAATAATAATACTTTGGGGAACCAACTCGCAGTAGGTACCGATATCGCGGTATTTTATTAACGATATTCCCATGTAAACTGGATTATATCTACGATATACTACATATTCAAAAACTATTTTCGATTAACGCTAAACATTTTTTAATATAAAATCAAATTTACATAAATTCGTATATTGGCAAAGGCTGCAGCTATTGCATGTACGTGCATCGGTCGATTATTAAAAACGGTAAAAATATCAAGTAAAATTAATATTATAATTCATGATTTTTTTTAAACCATTTCTACTGCATAGAAATTCGGTTGATTTTTTTTTCTCGTCTGGGACTGAATATTTTAATATAAATAATACCTAATACGTATTCGATTTTGGTTTAACGAATATCATATGCATCGCTGGATATATGTCTGTGCTTTGGTGATTCACTCTCCTGGATAATATTGAAAACGTGTAAAAACCAAATATTATATTATTTATTATTTTTTTCCCTGATAACAGCGGTATCCAGGTGGCATTATTCACCCCCCTCGTGTATATGTGGATACCTCGTGTATTTTGATTTACGTTTCAAAAGCAATCCCGCGTTTTTAAGAGTCGAGTCTCGCGTTCGAAAATTTATCGCATCCCAACAGGAAACCAACGAACCACGGTATAAGCCGGTAAACACCACGCCTTCCTCTCCTTACAAGACGCTGTTACTTGCCCTCTTAACTCCACTCCCACCCCCCTCCAGTCACCAGTGTATCGTAACCGACTTTGAAATTCCTTAAACATCCGGCCGTATAGGATTTGCCCGGAAAAACATCAATCATCAAAGGCTAGCTAACTTCTATATCACGGTTCGGGAAATAAAGGCTATACTCGTATAAGAGAAATACAATCGTAAGTCGTTCGAATCCCTTCGTCTTTAATATAAATTACTTACTTTTTTTTTTCGGACTTTCGGGGTATAAAATATAAGAGGGAGTGAAGCTATTCTGGTTCTAAACACCCTAGGTCGTTTTTCCCGCAGTGCGAGGCATGTATTTTATACTGGTTTGCCAATCCAATTTAAGAAAGGGGAAAAAACAGTTTGCAGCACGGTTTTTTCCTTATTTCTTTTTTTTTTCTTTCTTTTTTTTTAGAAACGATAAATATATCGACTTTTAGCAAAAAAGAAAGAAGAAAAAAAATCGTTTTATGTTTCTAATACGTTTCCGATTGTTGTCGTGTACGTTCGGAATCGTTTAGTTTTTGGTCGTTTTTTAAATTGTGTATTTCCACAGTGTAATATTAATTACAAAAAGATTACTCGTAAACGTTTGATTAAAATTTGATAACTTATCAATGATAAGTATCAGGTGTATTTATAGTACAGGATTATAATTTACTATATTATGTGTATAAAATATTATGTATCTCGTTTCTAATCGTAAAATCAATTTGATTTGGCACCATTATTATTATTTATTTTGCCAATCAATTATTTTATCTGATATCGAATTTTCGACAAAGTGTTATTTGCGACGGATCGGATTTAAATGTACTTTAAATTAAACGATACCTGTTGAAAAAACGGCAATCGAATTTGATTCGCATTAATTGCCTGGACCGCCACCATTTGATACATTTCATTTCTCTGCAGTCAGAACTCTAACGTCTTTATTTTCTAATCAATTTTTCAATAAAAATGACCTTTGACCATGACCGATAAGTATTTTAAAATTATTAAACAATTAGTGCTATGTTAAAAAAAAAACTTGTGGTTTTTTTTTATCGACTGGTAATAATATTTTTCTCAATATAGTAGGTATTTGTTGTAAATAAAATTGTGTATATACATATGTATTTAAAAAACAAAATATGTGTACATAGGATTTAGGGAATTTCAATCTTTTAAGGAATTCGTTTGTTAAAATATAGAAATGATTATATCAATGTTGGGTAGCGCACAAGTTGTATTCTTTTCGTTTTTTTTATTTATACACATGGGAAATAGAATAAATCTAGCGACCATTAAAAAAGCTTTTTTCTACGTATGTGCAGCTCTTTGTCAATTCGAGCCGATTTTACGCGCCGTCAACCAAACGGAACGTTTAAATCTCATTTTGTTAGTGTCTATGAAAGTATAGAGAACGGCCCCGAATCACCAGAACAGTACACAGATAAGAAAAGCCAATTTGGTCTTAACAAATAAATCAAATGAAAAAAAAAAAAAAAAAAAAAACTTTCACTGTAGCGGTTTCAAATACCGTGTAAAACAAATAATACCATAGAGCCCCTATAGTTTTTATTGACCAAAAAGAGTAAACCGTAAGCACGAAATTTTAATCCGACCAACAAGCTATTGCTCTACTAAGTCTCGTATCGGTTTTCAACCGGGGAACTCAGTAAATGCTTTTCGTCACGACGAATTTGATTACGCGAATTCAACAATATTTATTTATACATTTTTATTTTTATTTTTCGTTTAAAAATCGTTTACATAAACTGATCACAATGATTAAATATTATATATCCCACTCAAGTTATCTAGAGTTTTAGACCGGAAAAAAACCACGATTCTGTTAAATCGTTACCTCGTTGTATAACATACAATTATGATTCGTCGTATAGTTCAAAATGTATATAACATAAAAATAAAAAAAATGGAAAACGTTTGTACGTATCGTATAAAAACCTGTAGGTGTAACCGCCACCGTCATTTCTGGAGGATACTATATTTTAATATGGCCGTCGGATCCTCGAGTTTCTCGTGTCTTGTACCTGTAATTAATACTACAGGATAATCCATTTATCACGACTCAGCAAGATTAAATTTGATTTCTGAGGGGTTTTTTTTTTAGTCATTATGGAATCGTATATCCTTTATTTTAACATTATTTTCAATTCCCCCCCTACTCTTTATACCTGAAATGAATACACATTGTGGATATTCAAAGAGTAACCGCTCTTTTAATAAACACAAGTTCAAATAACAGAGGATATTTTTCTAAACAATTTAATAGGCAATGAGGCAAAATTCGTATTTGTTTTTAGACGATAAATACTTAAACCTTATCTATTCTTACGGTCTACATTTTGAAATGTTACAACTCGGAAACGGTAAATCCAACGTCGGTGTTATGTCCATGATAATTTATAGACAGACATTCTCTATTTGTACAAAAGTGGAGGTCCCCAATTTGATGTATAAACTCATTTCGGGAATAACAAGAGTAAGGATGAACAATTGAAATCGATATTAGTCCGAAAAGGTTCCGTAATAATTGGGGAGGGGGGGTCGAATTCACTAAAAATCCTCGAGAAAATTGCGCCGGATCACTTATTTTATACGACGATCGGTCTCCGAAATCGGTACCGCACACGCGCGCACGTGGAGGACAGGGTGGACAGCTGCTCTCCCTGTGGGCTGATTTTTTTCCAAATAAACTAATATTGCCTACTTTATTTGTTTAGGTAGTCAGTCATTAATTGGGTAATCATGTTCGAGAGTTACCTTTAACTGATATAAATACGGTAACCGCAGGCACCGGTGACGTTGACAAAACACAATATTTGCCCCCCTACCCTATTAGGGTCTGCGCACGTCTTTGTGCCGGTCGCATTGTTGTTAAAGTTACTTTTAAAAAAGAATTTGTTCACGTCTCTCGTTCCTTATTTAAAAATAACTCGTCCCCGTTCCTCAATAAAGGACATCGTTCTTGTTAGCGTTTCTTTTTTTTTTTTTTTATATGAATACCTAACGCACACCAAAATAATGTTTTATACTTTTAATTCGAAAATTATAATATGTATCACTAATGATTTTGCTTTGGAAGTATTCGAATGTACACAATTAATTTGGCATTGAGGGCTATCATTTGTTACTTGAGTAAAGACCTAGTTTTCATAAGAAAAAAAAAATAAGCTTAGCTTGAGTTGATCGAACGTCAGTTAAAATTGACATGTTTTAAAATCTTAAGCAATTAAATTAAAATGTACGTGTTTCTTTCTGGAAAACGAAATAATTTACGATGTGTTCGTTCGTTTTCCTTCGAAATAATGAACTAACCCGCGTTCCTGTCCCTTCGAAACACCACGGAATTAAACCCGCCATTCGTTCCACTAGAAAAACGAATCGGTTCCAGAAATCGGCCCTTTCGGTCGGCTACGTATTACAATAGCACACTCATCGAGTCGCCCGCACACGTAACACGCAATGTATCGGGGCGCGCGTTGTGTTACTTTTCGGCGGCGCGCCGCGAGAAACTGCCCGTGCGCGTTTTAAAGCGCGCGAGGACGGAGCGGTGAAATTGATTTCGCGCGCGCCGCCGAGCGAAACGCGACGGCGGGCGCGGCGCGGCGGCGACACTTGTTGCCGCCGCTTGCACACGTCCGCGGCGGGACGAGCAACGCGTGTTTTTTTCCGGCCGGCCGCGATCGGCTTCCCGCCGCGCCCCGGTCCTTTTCGGTCCGCGCGTAATTTAACACCGGTCGCGAATAACGCGCGCGCGTTTCCCACCGCCCCCCCCCTCCCCCCTCACGACGGCAATATTATTGCGCGTACGCGCGCGGTTACCGGTGACGGATGGAGTCAGACAGGGTGTGAGAGAAAAACGAAATCCCGAATCGCTCGACCGTGTACTCCGTACGGTTCGGCCGGTGCAGCTTTTGTCCCGGTGTTTACAGTTTTGGCCAGTTCGTCCGTTTACGTTGCAGTCGCCGTACTTGCGCACGTGTGTGCTCGTCTCGCGCGACTAGTCTAAACTATCAAAACGAAAATCACGGATTTTCACTAGATAACCGTAGTTTTCACCAATATATTTCAGACACGACTAGTTGTGGAAACTAGTTTTGGCGGATTTCGGGTTTCAACTTTAACATATACATATATATATACAGGAACACGAGACCCACTCAAAAGCGTACAAGTCGTGTCATTATAGGCACACGCCGTTTATTGCAATACATTATGTCCGACTGTCCGGCTGTAGCCGGAAGAAAAACAAAACCGTGTACATTATCGGTAGTGGCCACGTTTATCCGACGTGCCGACTAGTCGGATACGTCCGAGGAGAAACAAATCGATTCGGTTTCCTTCCGACAATAGCCGAACAAAATTAGATGGTTCCGATCAAATAACCGATAGTTTATAAATCGATAATCGTGCGTATTTTTTTGTTTATTCGGAAATATTCTTTAAACCTATTAGGATATTCTTCGAGGTTTGATACGCGCGTCTTAAAATAATACTCCGCATTTTTAACAATATTTTAATAAACTATGCGCGCCCCCCAACAGGGCATGGTATTGTTTAGCGGAGAGTCGGCGCGAAATCGGAAATAACGTAGCCGCGAACATCGGATGAGTAGAAGGATGTCGGTCGGGTCGAATCGGATCGGACCGGGAACGGCCGCGCAAACGCCCGGACGGACATAATATTGTTTTTGGGGCATTGACGCGGATTTTTTTTTTATTGTATTTTAGTAGACAAAAAAATACAAATTCCGAACGGTTTACACCGAAATGTATTTTTCCGCGATCCGACCGATTTTTAGTTCAATTTTGGAAAATGTCACCTCGCGCATTCCGGCGTTTTTCAATCTAATCGCTACGGCACATTTTAGAGTTTAGTATACGTTTTGAAGGAACGTTTTCATCTCGACGAGAACAACAACGAAATAATCGTTCGAGATTATCATGTATTTGACCGGCCGTTACGGTTTTTCAAATTTATTGTCATGATCACGTTCGATCCAGTCGTAATCTATACATTTTATTTATTTATTTATTTATTTATTTTTTTTTAAGTATATTTTGGTTTTTTTTTAGTAAATATTTGCATATTATAAAGGTTTTTAGGGCGTATCCTAGTAATTATTAAAATGTACAAAACAAAAATTAGTGTATGTACTGTGGCCATCACGTATGATGTTGTCGCCGCACCACGCGCCTCTGCTATTCGTGTTTATCTGTTTTTTTTTTTTTGTTTTTTTGTTTTTTAGAATTTTCCTATCTTTTGTCCGTAGATTATCGTTGTTTTTTTTACGATAAAAAAAATACGCATTGGTATTTGTCTATTACACAATATTACGTTATTACTATATGAGCAATCACTGTGCCATTCATTCTATTTTCTGAGGGGAGGGAGATTTCGCTAAAAAAATGCTTACGGTTTTTCAAATAATATGCACCATTTTGTTTTTTTTTTTTTTAACGTTTCATAGAGCTAAAAAGTTTAATTTCTGACTTGGAAAAAAAAAACGCCTCGTGGTAAACACAAGATACGGTAAAATTGCATAATATATAATCAAATTATTATAGATAATAACGAGAATAGTAAATATTAAGGTTGGATTTTTATTCGAGAAAAAAAAAACAAAATCGCGTTAATGATTATTGTTATAATGTTAACAAACTCTACTGTCTACAGCTATATGGTTCAATTACAGATAAGAAGTCGCTTAATATTATTTTTCTTTTTGTTTACTTTTTCGAAAAGTACGTTATAATATTGTAATATAGTGCAACGGAGATAAGAATAAATATTGTAAAATACGATTTTTCTACGTTAATTACAAAATGTATTATCGTAATAGTTTCTTATTTATTAAGTTCGTTCTATAATATTCCGTATTATACTTTAATATTACCAATATATTTATTCGTTTAATTTTAAATGCCCTAAAGTAATTTAATTAAAATATATTTACTAGTAAAACAAACGAAATGTATGCCTCGTGTAAAATATAATGTCCTTACTGAGTTATTATAAAACAAAAGACAAAGGCCTTTGTACCTGTACGTAATATATAGTTATACACATTCCTACCTTATACCTACGTAGGAATATAAATCAGTGGCACCCAAACTACGCTTCGGAGTGTAGCTATATTGCTACACATCATATTTTGGGTGGATGGGTGTTCCTGGTAATTGGGATTCGGGTTAGTCGGGTAGAATAGGTATAAACATTCGAAAGTTATATTTTTAAGTTTTTAAGCAGGAAAATTTAAATTCAAAAGTTTTCGAGGCGGTGATTTTTAATTTAAAATTGTGCTATACCATAAAAAATATAGTTTGGGCGCCACTGGTTGCGATCCATGTAACATTGAGAGATAATTTACGGAAACGCCCGTTTTCTGGAAGTTAGTAAACCAGAAAATGTCGGAATATTGTTTTTTTTTGCGATAAACAAAATGTTCCAAGAGTACAAGACGCGGTTAATTTCGTTGATTTTGTTTGTGCGTTTTTTTTTTCTCCTTTCTGTCGCGTTTAAATGAGAGTATATAATACTGTCAAATTACCATAACTACGTTCAATCCGACTATACGTTTCCGATTAAGTCGTGTAAAAGGACATAACATTGTAATTTGTTCATGAATTTATTATCCAAATAACCGTATCGTTGTAGACATTTGCCCGGAGTTTTAAATATTTTTACCATTATATAATAATAATCAGTAGCAGGATAAATGCGGCATTACAAAGAAAAGCTTTTATTTTGAATCCGAGAGTTCAATGTAAACGTACAGCTACATTTTGTTTTTCCTTTCTAGGCCAACACGTAACACTTCATTGAAATATTGTTTTATTTAAATTATAGTTTATCGTACACATGTAGTAAAAATCAAAATGTCGATGAGAACGCGGACGTTGAGAAAATAAGGGCTTTTCGTTATTACATTTTAAATGCGCGAGTTGCCGGAAACATTAATTTTTATTTTAGAACACGTTCCGGTACGAAAAACCAATTGTTAAAAAGAAAAAAACATACAAAAATTCGGGAGAAAAACAGTTGAACGATTTTCTTATATTTAAATATTTGTCATTGGGCTCGACGTATTCAGAAGGTTTTTCACCGTAACGTGTTTTGAACTTATATTGACTTGTAACTAGACTTTTAAAATTTAAATGCTAGTTTATATACACTCGTATGAGCAAAAATATATCGCTAAATTCAAGATTTTTATATTTGCTTGTTTATATCTTACGATATTAATAATATTTTCATTTCACAAATCCTATTCCGTATTTCTCAAGACCGCACGAGGGATTTAAGTATTTCTTCATTCATTCGTTAAATTCGATATTTTATTATTACGTTTACAACTGACTTATATTCATCAAATCTCAGTGTAATTTCGAAACCGTTCAAGTATAACACAATACATAAAGTTATTGCTGGTCATAAAATAATATTATATGAGACATGTTTTATTTTATACCAGAAAAATAGCACAATTATACAGACCGTATAATTATACATATTATAATAGTATTTAATAGTTTGACTGGTTCTTCATATTGCGATGTTGATCGATTGGGAAATCGACATTGATGATGATGAGGCGGGAAAACGACAAGACGTAATAAAAAAAGAACGTGACAGCTTACTTAAGCGGTGGACCGGATTGGATGATTTTTGGCAATGGATAGAGGATCGGGTAAAAAACGATGTACGGAGATCTTAGAAGTCGAATTTATTTATTATTATAGTGGATTTATAAATATATTAAATTAATATCCGTTAACAATTATATATAATTACAGTTATATGGCCAATATTCAAATAATATATGTACAGACGAAATCTGAAACAACTCTTCTTTGGCCGCGTTGACCGCCAAATATACACAAATAACTGTGTGGCTATCTTTACCAACTATATAATAATGAAAGGAAAAACAAATTTTGCGGTTTAGTATTGTGCAATGCTCAATATTGCGTTATAATACACTATATTTTCTATTTTTTTTTCTTACCGCGAGTTCGGTAAACAAATAATAACGATAAAAAAAAAATAACTTTAAGTATTCGAATATACTATAAATACCACCGTTCCGGTTGATAAATATTACGATTTCAGAATAATCTAGAAATCATCGGAATTATGTATTTTCAAATATATATATTTTTTTTCGATTCTTGGTACAGCGAGAAATTTATTGACTTTACTATGATGGTGTGTGTTTTCTTTTTCGGTTAGGTAACAATTTTAATACTAGAAATCTTGCTTCAACCAAAATACTGACAATAGAAAATTTTTTTTTTATAAAATAAATTATTTCAGTTCTAGCTGGTGGGTAAGAAAGTCGTTCATTGATTTCCCATGCAGTTTTGTCAATAATTGGAAAAAAATGTAGAAAACCCCGGAAATTTGAAGACCTCAATGATTTCTAATTTTTTTTTATTGTAATTGATAAAAATAAATTTTCATAAACTACTATTATTTAAACTTTCTTTACTAATTTACAAACATTCTAAGTTATTTGAAAAAATTGATAATTTCAAATTTTTCAGATTCTAAGTTAAACGAAGAAATAAGCGTATGGTTTTATAAAGATGTTTATTTTTTTTTTATGTAGACAACTTTTCTATCGGCAATTTTGCTCCGATTTACAATGATAGCATTTTTTCTAAAAGTTAAAATCTGACTGGAGAGATACTTTAGACAGGTCATTTGGTAATTTTCTCCAGGAGTTTTTCTAGTAAATGGATAAAACCGAGAAAAAACATGAGAAAACTCTAGGTTAAACGGGAAAATAGGTACAATATTAAAAAAATATTATTAAAGAAAATATAACATGCCTATGCAATTACTTTATCATAATATGGCACATACATTGTTGACTAAGCAACTGCACTATCAATCAACTGAACTCCGTTCAGAATTGTTTTTTTGTTAACAATGGTTTAACGTCGCTTACAGATATACTTTCAGTTTCCTCTCTGCTACCTTTCCAACTTCTTACCTACAACAGCGGCACACCCGCCGGCAGTATCAACTGTTTAATTTATATTTGCATCGAAAACGCGTTTTTAGCCGTCAATACCTACACTTATTACCTATTCATCGTAAGAAAAATGCTCAGTTTTTTTTTTTATTATTATTAAATATACGCCGTAGGTGTTTATTTCGGATTTTTTAAAAAGGTTTCTCGACACCGTCCCCTTCATTCCGTCTTTCTTCGGGTCCTTCAGACCGTTTAGCGCCTCCCCTCTGTTTATCCCCTTGGTAAGTATATAATATATATATACAAACAGGTATATGTTTACCCCGTCGAATTATTGCCACGTGTGACGCCACTGCGACGATCGCTGGAAACCGCACAAAGTTTTCGGCACTGCCTACCAGCTAGAAGACTGCGCGGGGTATTGAAAATTTTAGCCACGATCTGCTTTTATGTCCGTTATTTATGCCGCACTTTAAGGGGCTCCCGGTAATCATAAACTCCCCGGCCGGCCGAAACAAAACGGGCGTGTATTTTGTGCGCGGCGGCACAGTAGCCGCGGATGGGTGGAGGGGGGTAGGTTGGCAGAGAGACAGAGAGAGAGGGGGACGGTAGGCTTACTTATTGGATAACTGCGGGCGTCGGGGAGGGCGGGCGAGCGAATGCATAGCGTGTTGTTGTTCGGCCGCTGTGTCGCTTTTATGGTATCTCCGGGTCGGCGGCAAAGGCCCGGGCACGGTGGTCGGGGTAGAGCGGTGTCGGCAACGCCGTTATGATTTCGGGCGCCAAATATTAACGCGCGCGCGGCGAGGTCCTTTCCCGTTTCGCCCGGCAAACTTTTAATCTCCCAAGAAAGTCGACCGACGACTTTGCGAGCGCCGCCGCCTCCCGAAACGCCCGGATACCATAAAAGAAATCATTACTATTTATAAAAACTTTCAGTCTATTATTTATAAAATTATGGCTATTGTATAGACTTTTACGATGTCGGCGTTTAATCGAAAAGTTCGGCGCGTATAACTGGTATTTCGCGCGAAAAAATAAAATTGAAAACGTTAATTC
The DNA here is from genome assembly GCA_902439185.1 of Cinara cedri. Classification (NCBI taxonomy): domain Eukaryota; kingdom Metazoa; phylum Arthropoda; class Insecta; order Hemiptera; family Aphididae; genus Cinara; species Cinara cedri. The sequence goes on along the minus strand of CABPRJ010000952.1, from coordinate 147,160 downwards.
ACACCGGCCGACCGGGCTTATTAATTGCAGGCGGTCACAAAAGTCGAATTATTTCAATTATTGTCGCGCGACCGTATTCGAGTCGACATCGCGTAATTATTATTTCGTTACTGTGGTTACCCCGTGCCGCTTTCGGTAAAATATTTATTATTATATGTCAATGGTTCATTTGGAAAATTAAAATCCGTCTCCTTTTTCTCGCCCCGCCGACGAATAATACAAATTACCGTACGCGTGTAAAAATGTACGTGTAAAATCATACAAATTCTTTTTCTACTTTTTATTTATTTATTTAATTATATTTAGTTAATATTATTATCGCCCGCAAGGGGTAAGGTTGGTTAATATGGTTAATTCTCGCGCTTAGTATTATCCTTATACTCGTACTGAAAACACTATATTCGTATTATTAACACGTGGATACATTTCGATAAGCTAGTTTCATTCAATAAATATAGACAATATGTATTGTTATAAAAAATCAATAACAAACTATACAATGATATCAAAATAATACTGCTGTTGGTGAGAGTAATTTAATTTGTATTCACATCTAACGATAAGCCATTGCTAAACAATTCTCAGGCGAGTGTTATTAGTCATATTTAACCACAAGTTGCCAAGGTAACTCGAAAATCAACAAAAATTATACAAATAATTAACAGTATTATCCCATTATATTTTATTAAGAAAATTACGAGGAAAATAAATAAAAAAAAAAATTTTCTCAATACACCGACTAGATAAAATATACGACACGAGTTTTTATACAATTTTCGATTGGAGCAAGATTTTCGATAGAAAAGTTGATTACAGGCTTAAAAAAAAAAAAAACACACACTATTGTAAAACAAATGCATTCTTCGTTTCGCTCAGTATCGAATAGATACATTATTCCGTCCAAGTGTAAATAAAAGGTATAAAAATTTAATTTTCGTATGACTGGTAGAAAATTCAAGTGTGAGCGCGAAACCCATAACACGAATTTTCCCTTTTGATAAGGTGAAACAAGTGAATACAAACAAAAATTATGATATTTGAAGAATTTTCTGTATCGACTTATAAAATATTATATTACATTAACATACAGAATGCCGAAATATTGGTGGTATACTCCAACCCTGTATAATATATATATATTCCATTTTGTGCTTTTTATTTACTATATTATTATAATATTATAATTTATGTTAATGCGATTCTCCTATAATCCGGTCGTTTAGCAGACGCAAAGCGCAAAAAAAGTGTCAGCCTCTCGGCCGTTGCGAGAGTATTATATCCCACGCGGCTTTTGCGTCAGAACGTCCCTATATCTTTTGGGGTCGGACGGGGATTTTTTTTATTATTTTTAATCAAGTTGGTTCGGATAAAAAAAAAGTTTGAATGTAAAGCGAATTTAAAAACGTATACGAGAAGCGACTATATAATATATTACTATCCCATATCGATCTCGGTTTTTTTCCGCGCAGTTTTTCGTCTAAATTTAATGGCCGCAGTAGAATTTGTCGTATTTGACACTCTAACAGACAGGATAGCGAACATATATTCTCGTAAAACATACTGAAAAAGAATATTAAAAGTGTCTAGCGATATTTTTTGTGCACTACCTTTAATTACTGAATTGAATATATTTTGAGCATAATACTTGTAAAAAGCCTACGATATTTAAGGGGTCGTACATAGGCAATTTTAACAGAATTTTCATAAACACGCATATTGAAAATACTTTCATTCAATACTTCAATTCATTTTCTAATCAATTTCAAAGTGGTTCCGGCCAGTTAAATCGTGATTTTTTTTTGTTCGAGCCACATAGAAAAAGAAAAAGAAAAACCTTCAAAGTGATTTTCGAATTTTTACTCAGAAACGACAAAAAAAAAAACATTATATTTAGAATTTTCAGTATACTTTGGCGACGATTTCACTCACGAACAAGACGCTAAGATATTGTAAATAGAAAAGTAGCCATTTTGTTACAACCAAAGTGACAGTTTTTCGCTTAATCATAAATATACTACGAGTTAAAAATCATTTTTCGATTCTAGGGGTTTTTTTTTTCACCATAGACATGTTCGATAACGGTTTCAGATTATCTTGGCGCATTGTATTCGATAACGTTCGGCGTTATACTCTTGACTACTCCGTTCGTTAACGGAACGGTTAATAATATTTGACCCGCCGTCGTTAGTCAGACGTATTTCCGTTGTTATCGCAATATGAAAAAAAAAAAAAAGGAAAAAAAAGAAATCGAAATCTGATAACGTAATGTAGCTAATAATGTACAGAATGTATATATATATATATAGGCGATGAAACGAGCTTTTTTTTTTTTTTTTTTTTTTTTTTAACTCCGTGTACACATACATCATTTCAAACAAATGGAAGTGCATACACACGATACTCATCGAGGGTGTAATTCCAACGGTTACGTGCACTCTCCCTGCCACCGGATCGATGTGCTTTTACACCCTCTCGCCACACAGTCACCGGACACGTTAATAAATAGCCGCCGTCAAACGCGCGTACGTGTATTTTATTACTCCGTGGCACGCGCATATTATCAAAATTTATGCGACAAAAAAATATGTGTGTATAATACATAATAATATTATTGTACCTATACAGTTTCTCCTCTCGTCCTGCCGTATAAAACCTCGTAAAATACAGTAGAATTAGTCTAATACAAATAACGCGACGATAATTTCGGGGTTTTTTTTTTTTTGATTTTATCTTATCGTCATGCCCTGTCGAATTTTACCAACAACAAACCGAAAAACAAATCTGAGCAAGACTATAGTTATTCATCATTTTCCCTTAGTTACACCAAGGTAATCCTAAAACTAATATTTTACAGAAAATTCACCAGTTGTCTTTCGTTTATTAAGCAAACTACAAAAAAAAAACGAAAAACAATCTCCCGAGTGCATCAATTAGATCAAAATTGCTACAAGAAAGTTTTTTTCAAAGGTTTTAATTGGAACAAGGCTGTTTACAATTACACAGCAAACAAAATAAAAAACACATCATTGTAAAATCAATACATTCATGGTATCTTTCAGAAATTTAAAAATTTCCAACATCAGAAGCCATTATCCAATAAAAAGTATCTCAATGCAATGCAGGAAAACTAATTTCTAGGGAAATTATTTTTAAAATAATTTAACTTGGACAGGTGCTGAAGAGTCAAATCTCCTGCGGAAAACGGCCGCTGATCTTTAGACAGTATTTTCTCTAAAATTTTGTTTTCTTTCACTCCGCGAGTACTTTTCAATTTTTAATTATGACAGAATAATTTGTGGTAAGTAATTTTTTTTTTTTTATACGTTTGTTGACTGCAAAGATTTTTAATTCTAGGGCATTTTTGGAGAAGGAAAACAAAGTATTCAAAGGCTTTTCCAAATTTGAAAATATTGAATTTGGAAACAAGTTTTTTAAGTAGACTGACATGGTTTAAATTTGTTTTCATTACGATATTTTTTAAAATTCCATTGGTTAAATATTAGTATATTTTCATGGGAAATATATATACAATGTTCTCTCCCCGTTTATACGAATGAATATATGTGGTCTCTTCGTGTAGTAGAATTAATAATCAAAATGCAACCGTGGGCAGTGAACTCCGTTTCGGATTTTGTTTTTTTTTTTTTTTGGTCGCGTTGTCAGTGAATATATACAAGAGAATATTTCACCGGAGACAGTGTACACGAGACAAGAGCGTATATTATAACAAAAGAAACAAAAGGTGATGGTGGCGGTGGATATTCTGAAGGGCAAATGAACATTTTTTTTGTTTCCAAAAAAAAAAAAAAATGTTTATATATATAGTTGAAAATCATCTTTAACGGTGCTTTTTGGAATCGGCATTACAAAGGAAAGTTGTAGATAATGAACGGATGTTCTTTTGTTACCCTCCGGAAAACCAACTCTCTCACTCTCTCTCTTTCACACGCTCTTGTTGCTTGTCCGTGCATCGTTGTCCGTTGTTGCATTATATTCCAAAAATCGACTCTCGCTTACAGTGGGATTTTTTAAATATTATTATTCTTTTGACCTTTTTCTGGTTTTCGATACCGCATAGACTTTATGGTGGATTGTAAAAAAAACAAAAACCGAACGGAAAAAAAAACAAGAGGGAAAAAATAATTCGACGTATCTATACGACATAACGACCCGTAATAAAATACAAATATTATAATAATATTAAATGATACGATTCCTTAATGTTTCCGTTTTTCCTGTCTATAATCACAGCAAATATGTAAGTGTTAAAAGATAAGAAAACTTCGTTTTCCCGAGGGATAGATTAAATCGATTTTATTTTATTTCTTATGTATATTATGCCGGTCTAATATCCCCTCTTTACCACCGCCGTTATAATGGTATAGTTGATCGAATTTTAGTTTGCTGTTATGATATTTCCTATATTATTTATGGAATATAAAAACTTTAATAGTCTTTTACTTATTTAAAAAAGAAACTAACAACGATTCACGAAAACGTATTATTTATATATTTATAGTTAATCGAAAAAATCAATGTCTTGTGTTCAAAATTCTATTGCTAATAATGCTAAATTACTTGAATTCGATTTAAAAAAAGCCCCACGTACTTCGCACTATGGTCCACTGTAGCAGGTCACTAAAGTAGATGGGAAGTTTGAAAGGCATCTATAGTAGCGGTTCATAAACATTTTTCTATTCAGCCCTCATCAACCTCAACAATAGAAAATGTTCGCACGTCTCTCACGATTTAACAATAATAATAATAATAATAATGGAAAAAACAACAAATATAAAATTGACGTATCGATGTTATTTTATTATTGGTACGTTAAATGGAAACGTTATGGAAAATCGGTCGATAGGAATCTACATAAACAATGCGTTCAAACAAGTACCACTGGTCGAAAATTTGAGTGTTTTTATTAACCTGGTTAGAGTATTTTCTCAGTTGAGAAAAAAAAACACAAATCTTGGCGAAAACCAATAAGTTCTCTTTTCTATACTCAAGAACTATAAGAAAAAATTTAAATCGAAATCGATTATTATACAGATTTGGTTTTTTTTGTTTTGTTTTGTTATTGTAAACACGTTGGATTAATATTCATGACGAACACGGTGACGCGTTACATTTTATGCGAAATTGATAGTTCGTTCCTGACACTGCGGATTCTCGCGTTCAAACTGTAGATTAAATAAAAGGAACAATATTACGTCGATATTTTATAACACAACAGAATTGGTTTAATTTGATTATTTTCCCCCCGAACATTTGCCGTCGTTCACGCGTTCTCGGCCGCAGCATATATCATAAATTTTCGTGGCATAATTTATTCGAAAAATTTGAAAACTGAACGACTATTTGTTTGCGTCGAAAAACCCAAGAACGCTGTCTCGCGTTGTGTGTCGCGATTGACGAATTACCAGTCGGTTTTTTCAAAAATCATCTTTACCGAAACGGACGACGACGACGGGCCTGCATAATAATAATAATAATAATATAATATTACAATGTTACACGTTGTGATTTTCTAATTATTGTCGAGCCACGGAGACACGGCCTAGCCCTATAGGTGTACATGGATAATACACGGACGTTAGGTACACGTAATTAAAACCGATGAATTATGCACGACCGGTAGAATACTGAATGCCGCCTTGCCCGTCAGCGACGATAATATTCCCGGAGAATCCGACCGGAACGGTTTTAACGAGGCGTTTTCTGACGTCGACCGTCTCAGTTTAGGTAGGTACACGTCTAAGTATATGACTACGACGATGATGATATCTGTTGTCCGGTAGAAAGACGAAAAAAACCCGAACGAACGAATATAATTGGTGGCGGTCCGTTGTCGGAAGAGTCTTGCGTGGTCGGTCTGTCGCCTGTCGTATTAACCAAGCATTTAAATTTACTAAAAACCTATCGTAATATAAAATACAATATTCCTTAGACAGACTATTAGAAGTATTCGGTTCGATGGAAAACGGGGGAAAAAAAAAACTTATTGGCGGATTTGCGAACATTAAGAATAATACCATTATTTATTTATTTTAAATCTGGTGTTAAAACTATAAAATATCGGTTTTATCTGATTTTTTGTTAATATAAAGGTAACAGCTACAATGTAAAATCAATTTTTCCCCGATAGCGCATTCAATTTTACATTAGAATATTAATATTATATTTTAAACTAGGTTCAATTAACGAATATTAATATCTATACTTTCTTAACATAAGGAACAATACGGGTATCGCTGAATAGAAAAAAAATATTAATTGTACATCAAAGTGACGATAACGTTAATCAAATATATAAGTCGATTATACGGCGGCCTCGTTTTTAATTCGATTTCGATTAAATGTTATAAATGTATAGTTGACGTTGAGCGGCACCTTGTTTTGTCAACCAGTCTTCTATATGAAAATATGATATTTTCATGATTTTAACTAAGAAGCTATTTAAGTTTTACAATGATGTGTTTTCCTCTTAAAACACCTTTCCGAGCTGTAACAATGCTCCTAGTTTTTCATGCCGCTCAATTAAAAATGGACATTTTTCGTTCAGCGATAAGTTATTAAAACATTATTTGTCGCAATTTCTAATACTCTTTCCGAAAACTTATTATTTTTTACGTAGTACCTTAAATGGTGCGGAATTTGTGTTCGCCGGTGCTTGACTTGAAATATTTACGGATACTTTTAGGAGTTAATCCTGCAGAGCCATTTCTTTTTTTTTTTGTTGATTTATGAATTATATTGGTCAACAAGCGTAAGAACACGGTTAAGACAACTCCACTCTGAATCGTGAGTCCCGAGTTAAAATATATAAAAATATTATACAGTAACGAGATAATTATAATAAAACAAAAACGAATTCTGAGATTACGAACACTTGAAAAAAATTCGAAAACAACTAAATCTGCAGATACCTACAATCAATATTATATAAAACAAAATAATTCGAATAAGTGTAGGTAAAAACCTCGATAAAAACCTTCCCGGTCCCCTCCTTCGAACCACTATAAATAATACGTAGAGCTGCCACGACCGCTGTGCAATTAGATAATTGATTTAAATGTAGCGTGAAAACAACGAGCGCCGTAAAAAAAAAAAAAAACGAATTGAATACTAATATACAAAGCGATTCGTAGCTAGTTCATCAGAATGTTTAGAAAACAGTAGGTACTCTTTTCGAATGGGAGTTTAAAAAGAGGGTAGCTATTTGAAAATCAATAGTTCATAATACATATACCTATAATACACGTAATAGCTGTATACGTGTATATAAGAGTTAATTTTTGAAAATTCGAGAAACGAACCACGACAAAATGATTGAGGGAAAAAACCGAAATCAAAATTAGCTACTACATATTCGTAACCTGCTGATAATCGGTGGTTTTATTGATACCATAATCGGATTATATTTGTTATTTTGTTCACGGCAAGTTAAATTATTATTATTAACAGTTTAAATCGAAACGACAATAGCCTATTGTGCTATGCTCCTATGCTCGCAAAGTTGAAAAACAAGGAATACACTTTTTAGACGATCCGGTCGAAACCCCTAATCGAGATGAAATATAAATTCATACATTTAATATCACCGCAAAGACGTAACTGGAAAAAAAATAAATAAATCATATTTCGCACGCTCTGTGCATATCGTGTATTATCATTTTGCAGTACGTAACAAACCGCCGTCATAATTATGTGCTAGTGGTCTTAATATTCGATTATAAGCCGGAAGGAACACTTTTATCGTCAACAAATGATAAGCTATCGTTATGCGGGCACGGCGTATAGAGAGGGGGGGGCATAATGTACATCTCGATTAGTGCTATCGATATTATTTGTACAAAATATTATACGTTCGGAGAGTTTGAGTTTTCTATAATTCGCGAGCAAATAAAAAGGAACGATAAAACTGCTAACATAGGTACCTGAAGGGATAGGTGCAATATGGGCGTGAGGTCAGCGGCTACGGGAATGCGTCGTTTATCGCGCCCACCGCAACGTCAATTACTCGAATTACTTACTCGCGGACTTCAGCGATCGATTTATTTGATATACATGTTATATATATATATATGTATACACTACTCGCATTACAAACGCGAGGCTTAATAATGAAATATAATTTATATTATCACCTAAATGGATTTCCGTCGCGTACGCGTATTTACATATCCCGCCTAATTTCGGCCTCTGAATAACCGAAGGCGGTTTAGGAGTTTTCACAAAACGTAACCTAGATCCGAACTCGGTACTGCTACGAGAAAACCAGTGTCCCTAAAATGTAAACCTAAAACCTACTGCTCGGTCGATGAAAAACCGTATTTACGTATACCGCTTGTGCGGAATACGGATAGGGTTTGTGCAAATACTCGTTGTGGTCTTCTAAAAGTTGTCGTTGTGGAAAACTCCTGTTAAATTCGCATTTAACACTGCAACGAACGCCGCCACTGTGCATTTTTCAGTGTCCGGTTTTAACTGCCCACCGCTGTCGGTCAATAAGTCTCGTGGTGCCCGCTAATGTTCTGGAAAATGAATAATCCATGGAGGCTTCAGTATTTTGAAAAAGCTACCGCGTTTGTAAACACCTATACGCATATACGCAAGAGAAAAATAAAATCGGTGAACTCGACTTTGTCTGATTCCCATCTGTTATTTTAACCGTAGACGGATTTATTTAGTTTTTAAGATAATACGAGTAAATTATAATAATAATCAATTTAAATGATTAGATAATCATTACTACGCTGTAAAATCGTATAAGTTTTGATTTCGTAAAACAACCTCTTGAATATATCCTTTGCAAGAAAGAGAAACCTCCTAACAGTCACAATGTAGTTATACAATATAGTACTCTATTTTTTTAAAGAAGAAATAAATATACCTATACAGTACACGTGTTCCGTTAATCCAACCATAAAACAAAATGATATTGTGTAGCGTCGTCCAATTAGAGCACACGTATTGACGTGGTTTAAAATATGAAATAACAGCAACAAACAAGCGACGTTGGTGGGGTGGTAGGTACACGATTATACTGTAGCCAGCTTTATAATGAGCCTATTTTTTCGAGTCTATACTCGACAAAAAACCGATACGTACCGCCAGTACGAACAATCGACCGCCCGGTTGTTATAGGAGTGCATGCGAACTTTTTAGTATACATGAACACATATCCGAATACGATAGATATCTACTAGAAATACCTGGGCGAGCTATTCTCAAAACAACAACACAAAAATATCCTTTTGGATTCCCAGTGGATGTGTGCTTTTTCTTTCTCTCTTTTCGCGTGTGAACAAATTATCGAACTACAAACGATTTGATCCGATGGAAAATTTCGTGCAGGCTTTTTTGTATAATAACATTTCGGAGATCGTTATTTAAAATTCTCCGTCCTGAATCGCGTATATGTATGTAACACATGGATTTAATCGTACGCATTTCCGAGTTCCCACCTACATGACTCCCGTGACCTTTACCCGTCACGAGCAGTATCTGTAAACAATTGAATATTTTATTCTTGGGGTTTTTTTTTAAATGTTAATAATTATTAATATCATATTGTTAACATTGAAAATTGAAAAGTCTTAACGGTTCTTAACGAAAAATGCCACTAGATTATAAAATTTTTGTATTACGAGCCCTGCGCATGACATTATTTTATGATCAATACATGGTTTGCAGGCCTCATAGAGAAGTTTGATTACGATAATTTTTTTTTTTTTTTTTTGACAGTGACCCTTGGACTTCCAAGCCCTACACGTCCTGTTAGAAATATATCGTAAAAAAAAAAATAATAATAATAATGAAATCGAATCACTCTACTAGTAAACAGGAGAGATAACCACGTAAAGTATGTTTTTGGGCAAAACAGGTCCCGCGCATTAAAAAATGTCCTTATTCAGAGAAAAAAAAAAACACCTAACGGGCGATTTCAACGCTTGCTGTCTCATAATATTCTGTTTTTTTTTTATTTATGTATTTCCTCTTTTTCGTAATTATTCCGTCGAAAACACTATTATTATTTGGTGATTAGTGTCATTATGCGAATGATACGATTTGCACGAGCTTTCACACAAGCGAGGCCCGTTATTTCGTAAAACGAAAACAAAACACAACTATACACAAACACAGTTCGATTTTATGATATTTTTCGCGCGTGCGTGTATTGCGTTGGACGGCGTGCACTAAATTATGCGTATAGCTCCGTATTATAGGGGATCGGTTACTCGTACCCCGAAAAGCATCAAAGTCTTAAAACTTAACGTCAAATATTATTATATTTTATGTTTATAATGTCATCGGTACTGATGCGAGGTACTTATTGCTTATATGCGGGCCATTAAATTAATAATTAATAACGGTGTTTAAATATTCTATATACGCGCGGCAATTTGGTTGAATACATTTAACTGAAACGATTTAAAATGTACAGAGGGGGTAAATATTGCGTACGCACACCGATTCCGGATATTTGAACCGTTTTGCTCGGTGTACGGGTTAATTTGATTAGTTTATGCATATATATATATATATATATACGTCCCGTTAAGTATATTCTATATGGTTATTACTACCTATAATATGACTCGGATTTTATAGCAAAATAAACATAACCGCCTTCCTTTGGTAAAAAAAAAAACAACCTTGGAGCAACAAATCCACTAAAGTCGAATTTTCTACCGGTTGATTTATTGCCGTCACATTTTTATAATTTTTTTTTTTTTTTTAATTTAATTTATCTAAAGTAATTCTGATCGTCATACTTGCTCATTGGTGTAAATAAGAATATTTACATAATTAGATTAATATTTATTTATGATTTGTATTTACTCCAATTAATCTACAACCTTCAGACCTTCATGATAAATAATAAAAGTTCCGTAAAAATAAGTAAAATAGTTCTCGAGATTTTTGCTAACAAACAAATAGATGGTGGGACGGGAGTTGGAAAGCGTGTCCTCGACAACAATACTGTTTATATTACTAATGAACACATTCCAATACCGTTGACTTACTTTGATGGACCCATAGGAGTATTTAATACCAGGTAGTTCCTGTTAAAACATGATATTTGAGCGAAAAGAATGTCGGGGAAGGTGTTTGAAAGTTTAAACCCTGAAAAGGAACAATTTTCGACATTCCATACATTTACAATATCGCATAGTTTAAGAGGTCTTTAAAAGGGCGTATAAAGCTGAAAACCGATTCTTCTCCCACAACCAAATGGCAAAGTTCATTTTGAAATTTAACCGAAATTGTACCGCTTCATTCCAAGCTATGCAAAAACTCTAATTCCCGAATTTGGCTTATTTGATCCAGAGAAAATCGATCTAAGTATTTAAATATACCAGGAAAACGATGCATGTACATAAATACTTACACCATGCATACATAATACATAAAAATATTCATACATAAATGTACAACAGCCACAATACAACGCAATAGTCTATATTTTCGGGGAAAAAAAGCATTACAAGCGTAAATGAACGTGATGAATTTTTTTCTCACAGAAATCGGTATATTTAAACTGATCGAACAGGTAAAATACGTTTTGAAACGAATTTACGGTACAGAATTTTTAAACAAACGGGAAAGCGGATGAAACCGTTTCGTACACAATTCGTCGATGCGATTATAACCTAATGTTTTTGAACACCGAAAATCTATAGTTTTGTTAATATTTATGCGTCTTGAACTTAAACTGAAATTTATACGATGATTTTCGGTGTATACGAAAAAAAATAATATTATGTCTCGTGATTCGTAGGCCCGTTACGGTCGCCAAAACGATCGATTATCTCCGGGCTGTTAAACACGGGGTCGCCGATTTTTTTTTATGCGTACAATATATTATAATATCCTTGGTGTAATATAATACCTGTCAAGTGTTCATTAATCATATTATTTACCGTACGGAAAAGCGCGCGATATTGTTATTGCTGTCACTTTCTGAATATCGTCTTCTACTCAGCAAAAAAAAAATAACTAAATAGTAAATAACTGTCATTGTTATTCGCTTTGAGTTGTAAACAGAAAAAAATCACCCGTTTGATCAGCAGAATGTCGTCCACGATTTCTGTATGGTAAAAATATCCTCTACAAAACAATATACAACCGAATACTATACAGGGTGTTTATCTTGTCATTAACCAGCGATTTCCTCATGGGATATTAAATTAATACTTTTGTCATATATGCCATCATAATATTATGTCATCCATCAAAATTTTACTTGACAGAAAAGTTATTAAACCGTTTACTTCCATTTTGAAAATTAAAAAGTAGAAAAATATATTAAATCCATATTTTTTTGTTTTTTAAATCTCGGTTTAAAGCCGACGATGAATAAAAGGTCGGATCGATTAATTTAATTACAATAATACACTGAATGCTGCAGTGATACATCCCGTCGGAAAGTTATTAAAATTTCCATTCGATACGAACTGCAAAAAAAATGCCGGAGAATACAAAACCAAAAAAAAACAACTTCGATCACAAATATTTGAAGTGCTCCCGGGGTAGTGGTTATATATCGATAGACGTGTATCATGATAATATTCGAATTAACATTTGAGTTCCTGTCCCCGGGGTGTTTGGTTTTATCGGGAGTATTCCGGTAAGATGTGTTTACAAAATATCTGAACGAATATAATATAATATACCGCAGCGCGGCTGTTTAATCCGCAGTTACCGAACTACGTACGTGATGACGACGGTTTCGCGTATTATTGATTGTGTACCCGGTAAACATACCGGTACTCGTCCGGTACGGCGGTATCCGGTGGGTACACCGTACTCGTATTATTCGTAAATACGTAAACACGTTGCAATTATTGATGTCTGGTTGAGAGAGGAACTGATTCGACGAAATTCTAATAACGAGTAAATATCGCCCAGCGGTTCGTATTTCCGAATGTTATTTTATATACGAGTGTCCGAGAGAATTTTTTTTTTTTTTTATAACCTTACAAAGTGAATAGTTCGCCCCGTTACACGACTATAATACGACCGTTGCAAGTCGCATTATAGAAAAACGAATGGGGTAGTTTGTATTTCTGTTATATACGCGAGTATTAAATGGCTTTTAGGACCTTTGATTTTCGCGGACGTTAAATTACGATGTATTTGTAGTTTCGTGTCATCTTATACATAAATAATTATTATTATAACGCGTAAATATTTCGTCGTAACGATTTTGTAATATGTACGGAATAACGAACGCGAGAGATACCAATGACATACTCGTATATTCCTATAATTCACGTGCGGCCAACGTAAAGGACAACTTTGAAATTATTTTTTTTTCCAATGATAACTCGGTAGCTTTACGTATTATGTTTAAACCCATTGAGTTGATTTATCAATAGGTAATCGAGATTTTTGTTGTTGTTGTTGTTGTTATAGTATATATTTACAGATAATTTTCAGATAACCCACACTGCCTCCTTTCGATATCGTTTGCGGCTTCTTCCACGTTTCTGATTTCCAACTACCTCGAGACTTAGTGAACTATATGTCTAAGATCTACATGCACTGGCCTGATTATAATGTTACAAAACATTGTTTTTGTTCTCCTATGTAACGTAACTTGTATTTGAACAATGCAAATAACTTCAAATAACAGCCATTCGCTGTTATTTTGATACATGATGCCGCTATCACTATAGTTGACAACTTAAATTTGGTTATCATTTAAAACCTACAATTAACCCTAACATATCTATCTTCTAATAGATAGATAATCTATCTTTGGAATTATGAAAACATCAGTATTTTCTGACTAAAAACCGCGTGTGCTAACTTAACATTATTATACTTTTTCTATATGAGTAACTTTCGTTACAATAGTATAACCTATTTGTAAAAAAAAAAATGTAACTTTATATAATACGTAACTAAAACTTTAGTAAGTAACTAAAAGTAACTAAAATTTTAAATTTATTAATTACCTCAGATTTTTAATTGTATACATCAGTGACATTGGTATCTATGTTTTTTATTTGTTTTTTTTTTTTTTATTCTTCTTTTTCATCTTATCGTTAGTAGTACTTAGATTAGTTGGCTCCAGATCTCAATGGCTGTCTGTTGTAACCTAATTCATTTAGATCGTTGTATTTTTCCCTATTCATGAATTTCATTACTTTAGTTATATACACTTTGTCCTTTGTCTTCCTCTTCTCTCGAATACTCCCAAATCTCCTTCAATTATTATTTGTAATCGTTTTCATTTTTTTCGTGTTTTACGACATATTCTGTCATATTGTTTCTTCTGGATTGAACACACGCCAATAGCGGCCGTTTTTCCTTCGTCGGTGTGCGTCATTCGTGTTATTTTCAGAATTTTTTTGAATCCTCGTCCGATAATTTCTTTTTTTTCCGCCACAGAGCTTATACAATCCGAATTTCCTCGCCACACAACGCCGCATCCCGTATTATTTATTCTATTATTATTATAATTATATTTATATTATGATATTTGTTTCGTGTTTTACATAACCTCTCGGGTTGTTGTTCCGGCTTCGGTGTCTTCCGTGGAACGTTCTCACTTTCAACCCCAGCCCCGGCTCCGGCCCCGGCCATGGATTGTTTTATTTCACTCGCGGGACCGCCGCTGCGTACGGCAGGGCCACACCGCTGAACAATAACGTTTTCCCCTATGTTTCCTGCGACGACTCTGCGCAATATACGCCGTGCGTTCCGGCGGCGCACACGTGCGCCAATATTGCATACTCGTAACGCCGGCTTATCGTCGGGCCAAAATATTATTAGCGTCGTCGTCGACATATTTGCTTCCTTATTATATTATGTTATAACCGATTTTGTTCACGCGGCCGTTCTCATGTAAATATTCGCCGCGTTGTTTTTATTGGACGAATAAATAAAGAAAAAAAAATCTACGATCGCCCGTTTTCATCTGCGGACATGCTTTTGAAAGATTCTGAGCGGATCGAGAAATCTATTACATGTTATAGGTATATTCATCATGTCGGCCTTGTCAAAATTTATTTTTTGTAATTCAATGAGAAATAATCTAAGAGATTTCGCAGTAACATTTTACAGTCGTGAAATAAATCCCGAAATGTTTCTTCTCTTATCGAGTTATTTTTTTATGGCTTTTTAAAATTGTTGAAACGTCTCGGTAAAATTGTTTAGCTCCTTATTAATGCTCGAAAATTTGATACAAATTCCCACATACGCTATTCTTACAAAAAACGTTCAAACACCAAAAATACAAAGTCGTGCTATTATTATTCTTATTATGTTTAAAAACATCTACTGTGTAGTTAAAATTTTGTTTAACTCGTAAAAATCGAAACATTTTAAATTTGTTTTAAAATATGAAAATATTAAATTTAAAAAAAAAAAATGTTAATCGGGAGCTTCACTCGACATCGTATTTTGTTTTTGGTGATTTTTTCAAGATCATTATCATAATAATATAATTACATATAACAATAATATTGTGTTTTTTTATATATTTATCTGCGGAAAACATAATATAAATCCAAACTAATATCAAATCTGTCGTTTATGAAGCATATAAAACCGTAACGAATAACGTTGGTGTCGTTTTTTTTGTTTTTCGCAATTACAATACGATTTAATAAAAAACTGACTATAAAAAAAATATACAAAACGGAGATTGGCACAGCGAGTTATGGCCACGATAAAAAAAGAAATGTATATAATAATAATATTCGCCTCTTCGTTCAAAATATTCAAATAATAAAAAAAAACCTGTTTGCTACTTTTACTACATTGACAATGCTTGTTTTATTTTGTATTATTATTTTTTTAATTATAATGAAACATCCGGAATGAGATAATATGATACTATTTTATGATCATATTTGAATAAAATGCTCGTTTAATAAAACATTACAATTGGCTCTCTGTTTTTATCCCGGTTTAATTTATATTAAATTAATTCAGGCTTCGTTTTTATGATTTTTTTTTTCTTTTTCAAAAATAGTATTTTACAAAATGAACAACACACGTACATAAAGTTATGGGTAAAAAAAAATTCAATTGTAATTTTAACGTTTTAAGTATTGAGAAATACATTTATTATTATTATGTTTCGTTATCTACATAATTGTTTATTGGTTAGGTTTTATTTAAAACCTAATATGCGTGTTTCGTAAAGTCGTAATACAGATTAATACTAATTGTCGAATTGGATTCACTTTGAACTTGCATGGGGGGGTATTATTATGCTTTATCGAAATCGTCCTTTTACAATGACAAACAGATATTATTAATGTCAACAATTTAAAACTGAATTATCTGTTAAGACTATTATTTGAATCGTGATTGTTTTCAATCTATATATGTTTGTATATGTACGTACCTGTTCATTGTTATTAATTTAGTTGATCCGGTCAATAGTTTATAGGTAATTATTGTATATCTCGTTGTTTTTTTTTTTCTTTGTACGAGTTAAATTGAATTTCTTTAGTCTACTCCAAATCGATATTGTAATAAATAAACAAACAAGATACATATATTGTATAGATAACAGTTTCCAAAGTTTAATTAAATAAAGCCATCGAGTCGAAATTTAGCGCGGGAGATATTCGGTGTATCGTAAAAACAGCAATTCTGCGATAAGATAACTTTTTTCGCTATACGCCTATCTATATAATAGTTATTGAAGGGGAAATAAAAATAACTTTTTTTTTTTTTTTATCTTGAATTATTAAGTAAGAAAATAAAAGTCGATCGAGAAAAAAAAAGGCATAAAACCCTGCCGGTGTATATATGTGTACTATCATCACGTTATTTTCCGTTTTGTAAACGTACCTATTGAAAAAAATAAATAATAATAATAATAGCAAGTACGATGTAGAAGAAATACAATATTACTTTTTACAGTATAAAAACGCGAACAATATTTTTTCCCTCTTTTTATTACACTAGTTTTAATTATAAATTATCTCTTTCAATAAGTACACCTATTATATTATGTACTTACAAATCATCGTTTTAAAAGCCCGTTTACCGTCAGTTTATAATAATATATGACAATATGAAATATGATTAAAAATGTTGACTAGTAAAATAAATAATTATGATTATTTTTACAAGTTCTAAAGGTCCGCCGATTCAGTTTAAGAGATTGCTAAAATAAAACTGATGTGGGTGAGCGGTTTCTGGCGTTAATTGCTGGGATCTTCAATCAGGTGAACGGTTGAGGCAGGCTTTGTATTTATATAAACATAAAAAGCCTTTAGGAAAAAATCATAATGGTGTAGCTGCGCTGGAATCCCAAATGGAAAACGGGGATATATTGTGAGTTTTATATTTAACTGCGTGGCCTTAAACATATTAAGAAAAAAATAGACTAGGAACAACGGCCGGAGTTTCACGTTATATATGTGATAATAATAAGTTGACGCCAACATAGGTTTATTGTGTGCGAAAGAAACAGACGAGATGTGGTTTTTTCATAGTAGAAAAATATGAATGATTTTTTTTTTTTTAATGATCATTATCAAAATATTATGTAAACATACTGACAATCATACTCGACCATTAAACAGCAACGGTCTAGTCGGTTACTCGGGACCATTCACGTGACGTCAATGTATTACTGATCCAAGAAGTATTATTCACTGCGTCACGGTATGTTTAGAAAAAAGCACGAGTGCACAAGTTCTTATCGTACGACCTGGTCGTTCTCGGTTCATTTATAATCGTACGTCTTAACGGCCGAAACCGAGCAGGCGTAGAATAATAATACGAAGAAGATAAAGAATAATTATAATAAATTATTATTATTATTCGCGTGCAACCGTGTCCGTCCTACTTTTTATTAATAATACGAGTGATAGTAATAATACACAGTAGTAGTAAACATTGTGTCATTCAGACGCGTTGAATAATTACACGTTCGGATTTCATATAATATTGTAATTAATCTTGAACTTGACAAGCCAACAAACATCCATCAAATCTAAACCCTGCACGCGAACTGCAGCAATCTGAATGTCTTAGGCGAATTATATAGCATTCTATATAGGTTATATTATGTGTCAAGTCTCCTTTGTGAAACAGCAATTTCGAGATGGGTTACGAGCGCCATTATTGAGTTAAGGTCTCCAGTGTCTACAGCTGCGGATTTCGCCCCGTCCAAATCAAATAATTAAATAATCCTTTATTGTTACATCGCCTCTTTGATTTCTTAGAACGTTTCGTACCACAATACAGTCGCATATTATGTTTCGCGATTTTAGAGATTCTGATCGCGGTGAGGAAAGTGTATTAGTTTTACAATGATATGTGTGATTTATTTGTGCGTGTGAGTGTGTGTGCGTGTGTGTGAGAGTGTGTGAAAAATACATGTCTAGATACCTAGAAACTAGATTTTTTTAATTTTTTTTTTTATAAATTTGCAATTTCCTTAATAATTGAGAAAAATCGAACGAAACGTCAGAAAAGCAGGAAAGTTTACAGCGTTAAAGGTTTGTATATTTTAGCTTTTGTTTTTGTACGAAAAAAATTGTTTCGACCGAAAGTATTTCAAAATTGTACACGAGGTTCATCATGACTATTTTTAGTTGAAATTTGGACGTAATTACATTACGAAATTTAAAAACATGTTTGACCGAAAAGAGTCGGTCGGAGTCATATTTCGTTAGAAATTATTTATCGTTGGGTTCAGACATAAATTAAATAGTTCTATGAATCCTTTTTTTTTTTTAAATTTCAATTGATTTCATACATATTCGATAATATATTGAAATATATAATTTACGGTTCGGAGCTCAGAATTAAAACTGAACCGAATCGCTCGCCTCGAAAACGTCACTTTCCCTACTCGTTTTGTTTAGGAACACAAAAATGACGCACGCGACATTTTTATTTTTGTACGAATATAAAATTATTCCGGTTTCTACGGGGATTTTCTCCCTCTGATATTTTATTGTATTTATATAAATATTATAGTCGTTATAGGTTTATAAAATATACGTCAAAGTATCTCGAACAATCAAAGTAGGCTCCGTATATATAAATATACTTTATACCGCCAATCTACCCTCCCCGCTCTCTAGAGAAGATATATACCGTATTTGCGTCCCTCTCGTTTCCCCGCCTTCATTCGTGTCGCCCTATTCGTATACTTGTATACAGTCATTTTTTATCGTTCACCTGTTTTAGATTAAAAGATCCGTTTTCCCCCTCATCCCAGGAAGACGTGACGTTTCGCGGGCGTATCTCCGAAATGCGATTCCACCGCTGCCGCCATCGCCCGACGACCGTCTTCTATATAATATAATAATATCATATATAAGTATTACACTCTTTTTCCCCCTCATTTTAATAAGGTGAAAGCAAATTCCACGTGTGAGTACCGCACGCTCGCACCCTCAAAATTTCGTACTCTCCCGGATTCCAACGGGTTCGCCGTCACCGCGATACGACAAAATATCGCATAGCAAACATCGCTTATTTTTGGACCCTCGTAAACTCAGCAACGCGACATTTAGCGTCAGTCGACATTCTAAACGTTCTTGAGCGTATATAGGTACCTATGTATAGTGTGGATATAACATTCACCGAAAACTTTTGCAACAGAATTTTGCATTTAAAATTTGATCAGTGTCAAAAATAAAGTCTAGTAGGTACCGAATAGAGCATTTTCCGTCCGAGTGCACCCGTTTATACTTTTTGTCATCAACTGTCATCACGTCACTACGGGAAACGACGCAAATTCCTTAAGACGTCGCGGCCTAGTGTAATGTGTGTCTACGAGTGCAAAATCGCTTTTGCATGCTTTTGGTATTTCGATTTGATAACCGTTATCAGGTTATCTAATTAAATATGACGATAACACGACTGCAATTATCATACAACATTTCAATTAAACATCGTACCGGGGACACTCTTGTAGTATTAACACGGATATAGTCGGATGGAAAATGTATTAAAACCAGTGTGCGGAAATATTATAGCGATTGATTTTTTTTTTCGATTTTATCTATACAACTAAAGATTTAATTAAGATCTTATTTTTATAGTCTTACGATTAAGATTTTTAATCGCTTTTTTTCGATTTTAAATGCTATAAGTATTGAGTTTTAAAATATTACTAAAAAAGGTTGTGTGTATTAATTATGTTTAGTATGTTACCCCGTTATACATTCGCATGGGTTCGTTTTGACACGGTATAAAATATTTCCTATACAAATAATTAAGTAGACAATTCGAATACGTCAGCGTGTTCGCTTATAGAATTATACTAGAACAACGTTTTGTGCTAAGCATCTTTTGACTTGATTTCTTGAATTGTGCATATCATCATATTGACTTTTTGTACAGTATCCGTTGTTTATTTGTAATTTTTCGCTCGCTAATAATTATGGGGGGAGCATACACATTGCACCGCAGATCGTACAAAAAAAGTAAGCGTTTTCGTTTTGGAATATTGTTAAACTCTCTTCAAGTCATATTCACGGGCTGCCCGTATAATATTTTAGAGTTCATTATTATTATAATAATATTGTGCGTGACGCCGCGCGCCGTTCTTTTGAAACTTCAAAATATAAGTATACGCTCGCGCCGCTTTTGTATATTTGTCACACTACGCGTTTATCCTTCTTAAAATATGCAAATACGCGTATAGAACGTCGACTCCTATATATTATATTCTATTCTACTTGTTAAAAGCTTTTGTCAACTAATGGGGCGACAATAAATCTAAAAAAAAAAAAATACTTAAGGATGGGACCGAAAAAAAACCCCCCGTTTTTCGATGTATGAACAAGTGTTTTAAAAATATATAAATTATAGAAGCGAGATAAAGAATACGCTATTTTTCAAGCAAAATAAAACCCCTGAGAAGCAGAGTTCCGTTACTAGAGTCGAATTTTCTCCCAAGCCAACTTTTTTCCGTTACAATATTTAATTTCTACATATGTATTTTTTTTAAGTCGGTGAAACCCGGTATTTCCTGTGAAAACATGAAATCGGTTGAAATTCCCAAATGGTACGTCTTTGATATTTGCACCGTGCATAAACAAAATTTCATCCCCTTGGCTCCATTTGGAGTGGCTGTAAAGGTAAATAAAGCTAAAAAAAACCACTCTTTCACCGCAACAACACGTTGCACTTCAACCGAAATTTTATAATTTCAATTTACTTATAAAACAACGTTACTACCTAGTTTCAGTTTAACTTTGGTCTAGAATGAGCCGCGAGAAGTGTCCAAAAGTTGCAAGATAAAGACATAACGCACTGTTATGGTCTCGATTTTCGCAGAAAATTCGACGAACGAAATAAATATTATTTTATACAGGATTATTATTATGTATATTATGTTCGCATAAATGATTCGTGTCATACATGAACTTGCAGTTACAATCGTGTTGCGGTTAAGAATATTTTGAGGAAATTGTAAGATTTTGGTTTTTTTTTTTTTTTCGAAATTTGTCCATAGTAAATTATGGATAAATCATTAGGAAATCGAAATCAAATCAAATTCTATTACTGCCCGTATGGATAATCGCCGATTGTTCGTTATGATGTTAGTCGTCTTGCGTATTTCGACAACGAACATCGATCACACCGATCGCGCATCATCACTGCTTTATATTGTTGTTCTTTTATTGTATTATTAATAAACGCGGATTTTCGTCGTTATCAAATACAGTGACTATATATTATTATCGGACGTTGTTTGTATTCGTTTGTGAGAGTATACAATACGATTTCACAATAGTTCAACGCGTGAATCAAACGAACAGCGCGATAAAACGAATTTATCGAAATTAAATACGGCTCGGCGAATTGTGGACAAACAAAACGAAAAAGAAAAAAAAAAAATATCAATACCGATTGTTACTATTTTCTGTATACAACTACTGCTACAGCCTTTGCAGGTATTAATACAATAAATACAATAATTTATTGTATCGGTCGGCAAAAGATAACTTTTAATTGGATTTTTGAGCAAAAGTTCTCCGCGAACAACTTTTAATTTCATAATATTTTACGTAGATAATATTATTAAATTTTGTGCGCGTCTTGAACAGCAGAAATTGTCTAACGATCGTATACATCGCTACATGTTTTTCGCGCTTAACGAACTTAATATTTACTTCCAAAGTCCACACGGAAAAGGCGGCTAACAAAACAACAATTCTCGTTTAATGTTTGAATAATTTATACATACGATTCAAGATGCAATAAGTTTCGATAAGTTTCTCGTCGTGTCATCGGGGTACAACGTTTTATGTTATTATTATTTACTATGTTTTCACCCGCATTCCAACTTAAAATAGTACAACCGTTACCGCGTAGGTATTTATTAAACATTATTATGCGCAGTTGCGAAATACGTTTTGCGTAGCTGATATTCGTATGACTATTCTAAAAATAATGGTACACATCAAACCGTGGACGTGGCACGCATACTATATAGTGTACTATGTTACGAATCGAGTTATTTTACGTAAAATGCATATAATGAAACTCGAAAGAAGTGCGTATATAACATGTTATTAATTGAAGACAATATTATGAATTTCGAATCGAATATTTTGTTTTATATTCCGAACGAAGGAATATGTTGGTTTTACAATATGGTGTTTTTATTGATATGTTTTTCTCTCCGTGAACCAATTTTCTACCAGAATTTTGAAACTTTCTTACAGCATTTTTTTTTTTTTTATCTGTTTGGTGCATCGGGGATGTCATGGTTGTTAAATTTCCGTTGTAGTTTTCTTAATAAATATGATAAGCTGGCAATTTTTTGAACAATTTTTGTTAATTTCTCTATTATCTTGGCACCAAAAACAAAATCTACTACTAATAATATACCGCTCAGAAACGTTTTTCGTTTACTGTGGTTTATATTTGCGTACAGATTTAAATTAAATTAAACTCCAGGTGTATGTCTTCCCTTCCAACTTTCCTCCTAAACATTGGTACACCTACCAGTAGTATTAACCTTTTTATGATACTTTAGATTCTAAACAAAGCGAGGAATATATTGGTTTTACAATGATGTTTATTTTATATATATATATATATACTGTGTACAAAAATCCTCCCAGAAATCTGGCGCTGATGTATCAAGTGTAGCACTTTTTCTGAGAGGTAATTTTATCTAGTTGGCACTTTAAGGAGGTTATTTTTTGATTTTCCAAGCAGTTTTCATAATTATAGGGTTGGGACAGACGTAGGGAAAGCGGGAAAATTTACAAAAATAGTGTTTTATTTTTTATACTTTTTATACTTTTATTTTTTTTTTTCAATTTTGTTCTTCTGTTGTAATTCAGTTCAACTCGGGTCACGATAAAAAGTAAAAATCACCCTGTATATCACGCAATAGTGGATGCGCACGTGTATTATTTAGAGTGAAACGATCGTCGTCGTCGTCGTTTTCTGTAGTGTAAACATTTCGGGACCGTGTTTAGAAGTATATACCTACCGTGTATACGTTATACGGAATATCGTTCGGGAAATATGAGCGTTTTATTGTCGGGCTAATGACTGGCGAGTATAAAACACGAGCAACTAGACGATATGGCGTATAGCTAGGTAGATATATAGATGATATAATATTATACAGTGTGTACACAAATACGTTATCCGTTATGCCCCGTTGTCAATGTAAACACACGCACGTCGACGACGAGAGGGTCAGACGACGAGATGGGGAACACGACGGCTATAATATTTAAAACGAACCGATACGCGCGTGCGCGCGTGTGTGTACATTATAATAATATCTGGCGATACGTTCTTAAATTTTTTTTTTTTTTTTTGTTCCTCCTCCAAGGCGCAGTAACGTCGCTATTAAAAATAGTATGTAAGAATATTATACCGTGTGTGTGTGTGTGTGTGTACGCGCGCCCGATGCCCCAAAGGTTTCGGCCCGAGAAAACATTTGGTCCGTACCACAATAACGCGGTTTATACCGTACTACGACTAGGACGGTTTTTACGGTCGCCGCAGACGGTTCTAAAATAAAAACCCACTCTCAAAGACGCGCGCGGACCCGGTTTGATTGATCGCACCCTCCGGCGGCGCTTCCTCTCCTCTTTGCGTGAGCTCGCCCGCGCCTTCTCCGACTCCAGCGCAGAGGTCACGGCTACCAGACCGCCGCCGCTGGCTCACAGTCAAATTACACGCTATTATTAATACATTAATATGTTTCCAGTTCAAAGAGAAATGTTCCCCCGGAAGCACCCGTGTACCCTACATAGGTATAATAATATTGTTACGTGCATACATACTCTCGCATATACCTAAATACCATTTCACTGATCGTATACAAACACGACGACGGACGATAATATTTCGATCGTGGCTAAATATAATACACAAGACTGTTCGACTATTCCGTATTTCCTCGTGATCGATTGTTCTTACGAAAAATTAAACGAAAAAGCGAATTATTTTTTTTTTCAATTAATACTTATGCTGGGTAATGAACAAACAAAGGAAAACCGAGATAAGCTGTTGTATTGTGCGTTGTCCGAATTAATCACTGATAATGACAGTATTCCGCGTCTATGATTTAACAGTTCAGATAACGTACAATGATAATGAGTGTTATGTTTCGTGTTTATGTATTTAAATGTAGAAAATAAATTTTCGATTAATCGAAAACTATCCGAACAGTCTTAAAAATATATATACACGAGAGCAATATAATTGTGTGATGTACGCAGATATCACCGTGATCGACACCGCGGCTGTATAGTTAGAATGGTTGCGAAACGAAACATGAAAAAACTGATGCCCAAATGTTATTCGCGAAAAACTTGGGAACGTAGAGCGCTCCCGGTGAACTAATATAGTAATCACGGCGCAGCAATGCTTTAAAGAGCCGGCTGTAGAAAAATAGAGCTTTTAAAATCGTCGTAAATCATTGCAGTAACATTTAGCAAGAAGTTTTTTAAAAGACCAATTGATGGTGCTGCAGAATGGCAATTAAAAAATCGGGAGAACATTTTGACCGCCTACTACTAAACAGTCTAAACCGTACAATCAAAAATATCCCGGTTCACAATCATCCGGCGGTAGTGGAGAAAATTGAAAAAAAAACCTTTGACATTTTCAAAATGTCACCCTGTTTTTGTATAAACCGAATGTGTTTCGAATTTTTATCGTACCTGAAATTTTCAATATTACAGTACATGTATTTTTAAACATATATTAATTTGATTTTTTTTTTCTCAGTCGTTATACATTGAGCTATCTGCCGATGCTTGATTTTGCTTGAATTGTATTTGTCGGCATCGTTTAGACACTCGGAAATTCATCATGGGTTTATTTAAATATTACACAATCAGAAATCCATTGTCTAGATTTTATTGTGTTTTTATGGGCGTTCGGTGGTCAGATGTTGACGAAACACGCAGAAGTCGCGAAAAATGGTAAATTATTTTGTAATATTTTGAATAGCGAAAATTGTACTCTTGAGCTCGTTGTTTTTGTTCCGACATTTTTCGCCGATATGTTTTCCGTATTGCATCCGTGGATTGGAATTATGATTATCGCGTTTGTTCGTCTCGCTCGTCCAAAAAATAATAACGACCCGCCGACATAATAATGTACAACATTATATAAACTGCAGCTGCAGTTGGGTAAATTCGCCACGCATTATTTATTAATATAATAAAACTGTCGTGGTCGGGTCGTTGTATTTATTTGTGTGGTAGGCGATTATTTCGCTTGTGCGTTATTTTTTCGACGCTAATGACGAAACTCCTACGAAAGAATATGATTGTATTGAAAAAAAATCGGACATACTTCGCACCGTAAGTAGACAACTGTAACACCGCCTATAGGCGGGAATAACACGAAAAATATCGGATATAGTTTATAATTTAGTTTATACACCGGGATAGCAGTGATAAATCGTTAAATTTAAAAATCGAGCTCGGCGCATTATTAACGAGTTGCGTTTCTTTCCCCTTACCGGCGTAAAATGTCCACCATTGGTTGTCAGTTTGGTTAATTTTTTGAAAAACCGTCGGGGAACCTAGAAAAAAACGTACAAATAAGTACTTTTATCGCCTAACTGGAAAAATGTTTTTTGCGAGGGGGAAAACGCCGCGTTTTAGTAAAACTTTAACAGGTTCGTTTTTTTTTTTTTTTATCGCTGCACACGGAATTTAAATAATATATCTGCCAATAATGGCGACAATAGTCCAATACACATGCGCCTTTCGACGATTATTGTACAATTTGTTCGTACACATTCATATATTAATAGCGGAACGCTGACGACGCGCTGCAATTATTTACATGTGAATTCAATCCAATTCAATCGCGCCCACTGCTGTATAATGTATAAATAATAGCGACACAAAGGGACGATAAAAACTAAATATTGCTCGTGTTTATCAAAGGACGTGCGTCGCCGTGCAGTAAAAACGTACTCCGTGTCTGCGATGAAATTTCCCGCGTTTTAATAATGTTGCGCTGCGCATCGTATGGGCGGGCGTACGCGCCTTTTATTCGCTCGCGCTACACTTGAAATGCAAAACGTGCAGCCGTGTAGTAATAATAATAATAATAATAATCGTAATATGTGTAAGCCCGCGTTCTTTCAAAACACAAAACCCGTGTGCAACAGACGTATGAAAATTATTATTATGAAGAAAAATCCGTCGGGATTCGTGCGGGTTCCGAACGTGCAGCGCTCGTTTAATCGGCAACCGGGGGGGGGTTTGGAGACGCGCGTGTAAGCGCGCAATTATTACTACAATTTTGTGCGACAAATACCTTTAATAAAAGCGAATAAGCGAATAAAATAATAAAAATAAAAAAAAATAGAAAATGCTTTCGTTACCGTTTTCGCGATAAAAGCGCCATTAAAAAAAACGCGGTGCTGCATAGCGGAAAGTGTAAAAAAAAAAAACAACGTGCGCGCGACGAAAGCTATTTAAAAATGTACACATGTATATATTGTATACTTTTTATAAATACGTACCGAGATAGTCCCGAGGGCTGTTTGAATAATGAAAAAAAAAAAACCGTATACCTACAAATATATGTACGCTAAAAAACTGCAATGATTACCGCGATAGAAATTAACGCCGTGTGCTGTGCACCCGGGAATATTGTGTCGCGAAAACAATTGCAAACGGGAGATCCGATGTGGTGGGGGGAAAGTAGTTTTCTGCGGTTTTTGTTTTAGAGAATTATTATACTATGGACCTTTGGTACACGGGACGATAGGATTTATACACTCTCTTTGCCGGGGAAAAGCTCTACGGTGAACTTATACTACCTATCTACCAGATAACCACGGGTACATAGAAGACACGCCCGTCGACCTTTTGGTGTACGCCGAATCGAATCCGCCGGACCACGATCAACTTTTCACGTCGCGCTCCGCTCGGGTTCATGTTTTACAATAGCGATTTCACATTCACCCACATCGTCATACAAGCGCTAGGCGGTCTATAAACCGTCCGATTCACGAGATTTAAATCGACTTTACGACGATCTCATCACCGCCGGTCGATGGGCGTCCACAGTATCTATAATCGCGTTATCTACCCGTTCATCGGCGTCCATAGGTGAAATTTCAGGAAGTAAAGTGACGGGGAAAGGGAGGGGGGGGTAATAAAAACAATATCTAAAAATGTACGCTAAACAAGGATTAATTACGACGTATATCTAATGGGAATAATCACCAATATTTATTTTAAGAGGGGGACGAAGGGGAGAGCAAGTCTTGATTCAACTCCCGCGAGCGCTCACATACCTGTGTTTATTTATTAGATTAAATTGCATCTAATGGTGCGCGTGTAAAGCTCGCGCGATGCATAATATATATAAATAATATTATGCAAATCAGTCTCTCGTAAAACCGCCCGCCGCCGCCGCCGTCTTTGTCTGAAGGGAAAATAGATTACGCTCGCGCTCTAGCCGTTACGTCCGCATGTACTTGTAAACACTTTATAGAGCCATAAAAAAGGTTTTCAATACAAACTCGTCGGCCACCGTCGTTCGGGCGGAATACGCGCGGCGGCCGCGTCTAACCGGGTTTTCATTGCGTTTCCGCCGTCGTCATCGCGTTTAGTTGTCGGAAAGTACAAAACTATTTTAAGAACTTGTGCGTATCTGTTGTAGAGAAACGCCTTGTTTTCGGGAGTACGGGTCGTTAATAGCCCCCGTCGTAAACCTAAACCTATCGTATAAGCATAATAATATGTCTTATAATCTATTTTGTAAATAGGTTCACTACAAGTTCGAAATGCGTAACGTTGGGTGAGTTTATTGTACACTGACACGGTTAACCGCCGAGTCTTGAAACTTTTATTTTGCTCGTTTAAGATATTTATTTTTTTCGACGTTAACAATATCAGTTTTATTTATTTTTTTTTTTTTTTTGAACTTTAAATATAAATAAATTACGTACATT
Organism: Cinara cedri; assembly: GCA_902439185.1. NCBI lineage: Eukaryota > Metazoa > Arthropoda > Insecta > Hemiptera > Aphididae > Cinara > Cinara cedri. Next base: position 118,749 of record CABPRJ010000952.1, on the reverse strand, counting down.
TATTATTTATTGCAGTTGAGACTACATTTCAGTATTTATGGGAGGAGAGGCGGGGGAGATTTTATATGGTTTAAAACGTTTTTTGATGTTGTAAATTCAATGCAGTATATATACTTTTATGATTAAATAAAGTTTGACACGTTACATATATTATTTACAGTCCAATAGTCTGCGATAAGAGAGACGCCAAAGATTCCGAACTTTCACGAACCGTGCGTCGGATAGGTTTTTTTTTTTTATAAATATATACGTCGTATTTAAAAAATCGATAACGACTCTGCGCGTGAAATTTCGATTTCACAAAAACAAAATAGGCAAAATAAAAGTACATTTTTAACGTCAAAGCCTACTGGTCTAGGACAAAAAAAAAAATTATATTGAACGTTACACGCAAATAAAATTCTATTAGCGGTACTCTCTACTATCATCCCCCGGGGTACGGCATACATTATGTACAAGATCGTCACGTGCTCTTTTATCGTTTTTCTCGCCGTCATGCGTAACGCGTCAGGCGCGTCATTTTATGTAAGAACTTCTCCAGCTCGACGCTTTTTTCGCCCTCTTGTATATTATATGCGAGCGACCGTATGATCCTATTACCGGATCTCCGTGCCTGCGACGAGGTTTATTAACGTCTCCCGCCTCCGTGCCTTTCTTTTTCTCTCTCTATCTGGTGAATATTTAGTTTCATTAGACTCCGTTTCTCGGCAGCAGATATCCAAAAGTGGGTTGTGCGGCTGAAAGGGCCGCAGCGAACAACAATGTAGACAATAACGACAACAACAACTGTTGTACAAACGCAATGCATCATTTACGACGACGACTAACGGCCAACCAGCCCATCTATCTGCAGCCGTTGTCTTTATTTTTACCCGAATCGCTGAATAGTTTAGTGACGGTTGAAAGAAGAGGTGATTCGCTCTCCTAATAATCGCAAAAAATACAAACAAAAACAAACAACCGACGGTTTTTATGTGTACAATGTTTTGAGCCAGATCTTTCTGTCTGCGTGTGTTTTATGTTTTATTCTAATCTCAGACCGGTAGCTTATAACAATAATAATATTATGCAACTGTAATAATATGTACACACTGCAACAGTGAACCGTTAACGCCGCGGGTGCATCATATACCTTCCGGACAGAAACCGGGCTGTATTGTAATGCGTGCACATTATTTGTTTTGTCCGCCCGTTCCCTTCTCCAACTCCTGACGGCGTTAAATACATTTCCCTCCCGCCTTTTTGTGAGATTTTGTCACACAAAGGGGGCGATACAGAGCAGCTATAATAACCGGCGAGAGCAGAATATTTCCCAAAAACAAAACATCCGTGGTGGCGGCGGTTACCATGGTTACCCATCGTGATCATCATCATCGCGGTAACTGATACGCACCGCAAGATAAACAATGACGACGGCGGCCAGTTTAACGGTACATCGCGTCCCTATAGTTTTAACCGGGTTCACGTTATAATAATAACGTGTATACGTAAATATATATTCATACGATCGCAGGATATATGGAGAAGGGTAAGGGTATATTGATTCGCCACGAGACCCGTTCGCAACTAATTAATAACCTCGTGTTTGACCCGTGATTTTCGATTCGACTCGGCCTAGCTATAAATGGTACTCCCCCGCTATTCTCTATTTTTCCTATATTCCCCCACCCTAGATAATCAGTCGACGGGTGAAATTTGATATGACATTATTATCCTCAACCTTTTATTTATTTATTTTTTTTTTTCCGTTGTTTGTCCTCCTTTTTACGAAAATACGAAACGTTTTTATGCGTCTACGTGTTTACGAGATCATGTTGCATATTATGCGAGAGAAAAATTCTAACTAAACGCCCCCTGCTGCCACCGAACGTTTCAAAGTGACATCCATAACATGCGTATATTATTTTGAAATACGGGGGCGAGTCTTTTTCTACCAAACAACACGACTGTTCAACAGTTTTTTCCGCTACTGATACTCTGCCTTCCACTATTAGCGATTGTGTTCTCTTTCTTGCTAACTCACTAAATACGTACAATTTCTCCAGATATCGTTTCACACCGTTTAGTATGCATGATCCATATCGCTTCTTTAGATGTTATCTGTATGAAACTCTTCATTTCCTTTTGGAAACGCTGAAAAACGTGGAAAGTCAAAATTTGGAAAATCCAAAATCAAAATGTGAAAAGGGAAAATTGCGAAATACAAACATTTTGATTTTTCAAGTTTTACCTTACCGAATTTCGCCTTTCCGAGTTCTGCTTTTCCAAATTTTACTAGTCGAATATCTTTTACTCTCTTCCCAGTCGGTCTTCATTCATTCACCGGTTCCGGTGTTCTCGTCTCACACGTCCAAGCCGTTAGATACTCTGTACCTTCACAAAATATGCTACTTTCGGCTACTCACGATGACGCCATCTCCGGGGACTCTTTGGTGTTTTTCTTCCTACTCTGCCATCCATCCTAGTCAGTATTCATATACACAAATATAGTTCTCAGTAGGTCGAGGGACACAGGCGATGATTAATATTATTTAAAACATTTAACATTTTCGAGACCCATATACATTCTCGGATACTATATGTTTTTATTGTGTACTTGTTACTTGTATACAGGCGGTTAAACATATTTAAAAACCATAATATGTGTTGCGTTTCCGAAAAGAAAAGAATTATAAACTACCTATACGTTATTATTATTAATGGCGACGACGCGCACGCGAGTGGGTGTGTGTGTACAGGTGTTCGTTACGACGCCACGTGACGTTCTAAATATACCCGCTAAAACCGTAGACGCAAAACGAGTATAGTTTGTCTGGTCGTCGTTTTGTAGAAATGCGCACGATTGCCAACGTACCCCGATACGATATCATTATAGTGAGCTACGTCTGGATAATCAGTGGTGTTTCGCTTAAAACGTTTAACTCGCCGCATTATAGTGGCAATAATATGTGTATACAAAACGAATTAACGCCGGGTAAACTATTTCGCAAAACTATTAAAGTGAATTACGACGGTCGATAAATGTCTTTATAAATTGCACTGTTGTGTTGCCGTTTCGATTAAATTGCGGCAAAACCGTTTATTATCATTTCGAATAAACAATATCTCCGTTACGTAGATACCATATATTATAATATTATACGATAATAACATTATGTGCGTACGTCATGATCATACGTAATGCACATAAAATATCACTCGCACGCAGCGAACGTTATTATCGTAGAAAACTGCACATGAATTATTATTATGTTGTCAGGGGTTGGAGGGCGTTTGATATACGGAAATAATGGTCAGTTTAAACCGATGCATCTGTCGTCTATAACTTGACTCGCGTGCATTCGAAACAGTGAGAATTTATGGTTATAACCCGTACAATTATCCGCGTATAAAAATATCGCTCGAACGACAAAAAAAAAAAAAAATAGTGGAAATATAAAAATAGGTATACACCGTATTTTTTTAGAGCCGTTAATATTCAATTTTTAATTTTTTTTTTTTTTTTCAATTGGTTTTTCCGTGTAGGGGATATTTATTTAGAGAAAAATTCAATTTGTATTTTCTTCCTTAATTTTTAATAAAAATAACTTAATTTATTCACTTTACACGACATTTTCAAAATATCAATTTTGTATAACTGTAGCGATTTTTTGATCGTTTAAAGTTCAGATAATCAACCAGACTTGTAAAAACTATGAAAAATTGTCAATTATTTTGTACGAATAATTAATGCATTTTAAATTTATAATATTAGCAAAACAAATAATTCAAACGCAAACTGTTGGGATTAGGTTATTTTTTTTTATGCGTGTAAATAACCAACGATAAACATTTACTTTTCTTTTCAAAAAAGTGTTTCTACTTTCAAATTGAGTTATATAAAACGCAATATACCAACTCGTGGAATATCGATTTTAATCCTAGGGCATAGAATGTATTACGGTGTGCGAACGTTCCTAATCTCAGAAATGCGTTTAAAACGTAAAGTAATTTTCTCTCGTCGGACTATACGGGATTTTTTCCTTTGCATAGGGTTTCTAAATCTTTCGTTTCGGCCCGTCTCGTTTAATTCCGACTGTGATTCGATTTATCATCAGCCGAAATCGACATTGGCTCCGAATTCTGAAGTATAAACGCGTCGAACCGAATGTATAACCAGAGCGTATATCATGAATTATTCGCGAATGTATCTATTGTTGTGAAATAAGACGGACCTATTTCGCACCAAAGTTGTAGGTGGAAAGTTTGAAAGGCATAAAGGATTAAGGGTAATTGAGTTTATATACTTAAATAATAAATCCTTGCAATTAAAAACCGATACTGAGTGAAGCTCGATAAACTCAGTAAGGTTAAAGCGTGTTTTTGTCGTGTAGCCAGAAAACTGCAAAAACCAAACGGACGCATTGCCGTATTTATTCAAATCAAATGTTGGGAATCTAGCAAAAATTTTCTAAAAAAGTACACAAAGTACAACGTTACACACAAAATTCAAAATAAAATAGGCACCTATAGGCATGTAAATGGTTATCGCGATAAATGATTATTTCGTTTTAAAAGTCGAAAAAGATAGTTGTCGAAGGGAGACGAACACGTTAGTCGTAGAATTAAAAACAAAAAATTTTAAAAACGAAAGCATATTGTGTGTAGGCACAATAGGGACATGGATTTTATAGTGAAATCAACTGTACATCCACGGGCGTTTACTAATTATTACGGTTTATATAATGCGAGCGCCGAGACGTATATTTTAAATTGAAACAAATTATGTACAAACCCTATATGTGCGTATACCTACTGGATACACACAGACAACAATTACAAAAAAACTACCGTTCGTTAATCATTTTGACAACTCACTGCGTATGGCCGCAGTAGTAAATCAATCATCGCTATTGAAATGTCTTTAGGGAAAGACAGTGCAAGCGATGTTTGAACGGGGGCTGATAAATCTCTTTTGGAGAGCGTGCAAGAGAGAAAGAATAATATTTTACGCTGTGAATTATTATAATACACGAGTTACATATGTTTAAATAAATAATTTCGTAAAGAAAATAATAATTTGTTACCGCGGTTCACTGAATTTCGACAAATATTGCAGTAGGTGCCAGTGGTATCAGTCAGCGACGACAAAACGCGCGTTTATCATATCATTTTTTTTTTTTTTTTTTCTGAATAAGATAAATTATACGAAAATGCCGTCGAAATATGTCATATTTACGCGCTTAGGAAATTGATAATTTTGCATATAGTATCGATAATAATAATAAACCAAAACATCGTTTTAAGATTTCCTTACCGGAAATAGGATCTAAAAACGAACCCTATTGTTTTGGCAACACTGTCTGTCTGTCCATACGACCGTCTGTCAGAGGCTTCCAATTTCTAAATAAAACAACGGTGCGCAGACTTGAAATTCAGTTAGAAAAAGTCGTAATTTACAGACGCACTAAACCAATTATTACGATAGAAAATGCACAAATATAATATATATGAAGGGCACGCGGCGAAAAGGAAAATACCTATTCCATTATTGAAAGTTATTCAGCGTAGTAAATTCGTAGTTCTCTACAGCTGCATAATATGGGCTAGATACATTACTTTTTAACCGGGACGTTCAATATTAATCCAACTGCAAAGCTTTTTTCTTTCACCGAATGACGGATCTAACATCCGACCATAGTCTGAAAGCACTTTAACGAATGGTGTCATTTAACTCAATATTTAAAATACGTATTACTATACTATCCTTATCCCTGTACCCGTCGTGTGGTTTCGCGAGGTTGGTATAACGGTCAATTTAAATAATTCCTGATCGCCACTGAGATTTCATTCTATACTTACTTTTTAAATTCGTTTATATAGTTTTTGTATTTTTATTATTTGTAATCAGTTTCTCTGGCATTATATACGTACAGATTAATAAACAATCAGGAGTGCAATGTAACCTGTAAAAAGTATTACTCTTTCGAGTGACGAACAAATTGAAAAACAAAAAATTAAATTAGAGCGTCTATCGAGGCATTAGTTTTAACGGAAAATTCAAACCGGCGTTTTTGTTTTACAATTTTTTCAGCGATATTTATTTCTTTTTTGAATAATTTTAATCCTTGAGTACGCACGTTTAACCATTCAAATTATATTATGAAAACTGTCCATTACGGTTTAAATTTATGTGGGTAATATTATAGGAAATTGTCGCTTGTGTATAAAATGTCGCGAAAAAAAGTTTATAGAAGCACGTGGCCCAGGCGGAAAAAATAAACAACCCCAAACGCAGTGCGAAATCGATATGAAATCCGAACGGAATACGACGACTGCGACGTTTGGCGATTCGCGTAGTCGGAGTGGTATGGATAGTAACATTTTCTTCCGGTTAATAAAAAACAAACGAGTGCGAAGAGAAAACGAAAACGTCCCGTCGGCTTTCGGCGTTTATCGAGGACTCGACTACTTATGTTATAGCCGTTTTACACGCGTGAAAATCGATCGGCGAAAGTCTAGCTGACTATACGCGCGGGATTGTATACATTTTTCCGTCAGTTAAAGCGCCACACCGCTTTTAGACGATTCGGTTATCGTTTATATTATATCCACATACTGCACGCACGTGTACAGTTTTATCGTCGACCGGTAAACGGATACCACGGTCATACCTAATCCCGAGCATCGGGTTGAGATCGTGTAAGGCGATGCGCTGTCCGCCACGATATTATTATAATATCGTTTACGGACGCGGTTTCTTATAAGGCGTCGCCGTCCGTCGTCGATTTCCTCTAGCCCGAAAAATTACGCCGAAAAACTCCGCCAGGGCTTATCGTATTACCACTCAACACGCGCGCTACGTTTCAAAAGTGTTTACCCGAAGACCGGTCGCTCGGTTAACGATGCGCTACTACGGAATACACTAAAATCCATTCGACGAGTTACCATAGTCCGTTTGCTTGTAGAATATATTGTTCTTAATATATTTTTTTTTTTTTTTTTTTTTTTTTGGGGGGGGGGAGAGACATAATAAATACTTTCCGATGAAAAGGTCCGTCACCGCAACAAACAACTAATCGCCTCGAGTTCCGCGTTCATTGATGTCTCTTCTGATTCTCTATGTATCCATTCGATCATTATACGATTTTCCTTTATTATATCCGACCGGTGACCATCATCGTTCTCGTTTTATGGGGAACTACGAAATCGGTTACTGTACGTGAAAATAGGTTTAAATAATAAGTTTAATCGCGTTTTATTTATCACGGGAAAATTTACATGGTTAACTTGTTAACCAATCAAAGTCCGTTTTTAAAATTCAAACCCAAAACCCTACACTTCGTCTAGCTTTTTGGTCTAAAACCGCTTTTTCTTTTCTACCATTGCAACGACGCGAAGCCTGCCGCCGATTCCTAGTAGCGTCTCTAGACAGACCAAATTCTGTGTGAATCGGAAAGGAAGTATTTTGACGGGTTGTAATTTTGATAAAAAACGACAGCAAGTTCGTCGGAACCGACCCGTAAACGTCCGCTTTAAGTCTATAGTCTCCGTCTTATTATGTTTCCCAGAATCGTCTCGTTTATTTTTCAAACTCGTCGATGAAAGGCGACGCACGATTAGATTATTATACAAATCGGGTAAAAATATGTAAAAATTGGATACCATCACATTTTTATTTTGTAATGGTTGTCGCATTTAAACTAAAAAAAAAAAAGAAAAGACCCAGTTTAAACACGAGAAGCGTTTTGCCCGGACTACGGCGACGCTCTCTCCGGCGCAAAACCGTTTCGATCCAAACGCCTCGCAATAAGAAATATGATTATTATTTATAATAATAAACGACGGTTTCTCATCGCGGAAAACCGATTCGTCGTGGTGCCGCGCTCGTCCTTCCGGCCGATTGAATATCTCATTTTTGGTCGTCGTCGATCGCCGAGAATCGATTATTTTCTCGAGTTACGACCAATATAATAATACTGTTTTTTTTTTAACGTCTTCGTGTCGTCTTACGCGTTTATGTTAATCCTCGTACGGCGACCGTCCGCGTACGCGATATTTTATTCATAGCTCCGACTTTCTCTCCCCCGGTAAATATAAATCCCGGGACGATTTAGAGCATACAGTTTCGTTTTAACTCGTGCACACCTCTGTATACTAGGTGGTATAATATTACGATAACGCTTATTATTACGCGCATCCATACCTAACCGAATAGTATTTTTCGAACGCGCATAAAATAAAGAAATTAAATATAATTATACCGTTTATTTCCCTCCCCCCCTCATTCGGTTTTTACGACGTTTTTGAATCACTCGTATAATATATACTATACTTTATATTTATGGACGGCCTCGAAACGCGCATTTTAAAGGATATATGCGGATAATTTTATATCCGATGCCTCGGCAGCTAGCTCCTCCGGATTACTTGTACGCCGCGCTGTTAAAATAGCCGCGTTAATGTCCGACGAAAGTAAGTTTCCAGGGCTGAATATTTTTTCTTTCGAAGTTTATTACGGATTACAGAGCCATTATTTTCTACGTGTTAAAAAATCATCGTTTAAACGGAATTATTACTTCCATGTAAATTCCGTACGAAAGTCACTTAAATAATATGTTCGTCAGAGTATAAGAGTAATAATTTCTGAAAAAAACATTTTTGTGAATTTTATTAGCAACGGAACCAAAACAGAAACGGAAGCGACCAATTATCCCAAATAAGTAGAAAAACTGAGCAAATGAAGCCGGGTCTAAAACTTCATAAAACAAAATGTCAATTGTTATATAGCTAATGATGTAGGGTAAAAACACTACCTCCCACGTTTCATCGCACACCCGACATAAATTGTAACGGCAGTACCTACTGTATTAATATCTAGACTCGCTTTTATCGAATAAAGGGTGGGTATAACTGATACCAAACTTGCTATGATACGGAAGGATCGTGATATCGAGAACAGAACCAATTGTGTCTAATGAAAACACTGATATTTCTTAAAAATTACGTACGGCTCCGAATCATGTGCATCGTGTCGACGAAAAATATAAGCGTTTAAAATGACCGCAACGATAACTATACAAGTGTCTCTATCTTGATAACTACGTCAGTCCGTATTATTTTTCGGGGGTTTCCTCGAGATCTTCTCGATTGTAGTTTTCGTTACATTGCTGTTCCAACTGCCTCTTTTCCTCTTCTAATATTACAATACCTGTACATTATCGACAAGTTATTATTTTTTAAATTGCGTTGCAATTGCCCATTGAGTACCGATCGTTTGACTGACACCGAATTATGAGTGTCATATCGAGATGGCAATATTAGTATTATCGTTATGTCATTTTATTAATTTGCCGTGAATAAAATCGAGACGACCGTTTATAATAATACGCGCGTATATTATGTATGTATAAAGTGATGAAGTACCTAATACATTTTGACTGGCCTTTGACGCGGATGGGGGAAGGAACAGTAGCAATATTATACAAGCATAAAAAAAATAAAACGAAACTAAAAAATAAAAATATTTCATTATTTCGCGCCGTATTCGTTTACAGCGTTTGAATGCGTAATGGGAACTGACGCGACTCCTCCCGCTGCCGTTAGTTTGGCCGTCTACGTCATCGTTTCCCGAGGTTTTCCCGCGGAACTTTATCAATCCGACGACAGACGACGATGCCGTTGTCCGGAATTAAATCGAAACTACCTAGTGCGGTGCATATTTTATGCATAAACTGCTGGGAGACGAGAAAAAAGCGCCTTATTTGAATTAATTTTACGCCCAAATATTGCGTTATCTTTCTTTAACCGGCTGCGGTGGAAATATTTTTGTTTCGAAATTAAACGATAATGGAACGCTATTTTTTTTATTTTTTTTTTATAAATCAGCTTTTAGCTGCTTGCGCCAGACGCCGCCACCGATTTAGTTTCGACGACGGTTTTATTTTTGACTTTTAAGAAGCTTTTTTTTTTCGATTTTCTCCAATCGAATGCCAAACTTATTTTTTTTCTGGGTTCGTTTAAAAGCGAACAAATACTAAAAGCATCTAAAATATTATATCGTATTACGAACTTTTCGAATATAGCTTGCATAAGGAAATGTTTTTTTTTTTCTAAATATATAAAATATACGACTACCATCTATAGAATCCGTACGTTGACGTCAATATATTTTCAGTTCTAAGGGCTCTTAAAAATAAACAATACGGTTAAAAAAAAAAAAACACCGTTTGCTCGTTATTTAAAAAAACAAAATATAATACTTTTTTGATAAAACCACGCAAGTTCAGTTTTATTTAATTACACGATACGTTAATTAACTCGAGTATAAAATGTATAATTTATGTTTGGTTTTGTTTCAAAAAATATATGTTTTTATTACACTGCATTTAATAATAACTGAAGTCGCGATGGTTTTAAATTGTGTTAGTTATGGGGTTTTTTTTTTTTTAATTATATTTTCTTCAATTACTGTATTCAAAAGCCATCGTGTTCCCGCCTTTTGTAATATTAACAACGACGATTTAGTGTGTTTCGTTATTAAAACTGACAAAACCATTTTAATTACCTGTATTGCACAACAACTTTCTCACATTTCAATTATTGTTAAATATCAGTAAAAACATTTCGAATTCACTATTTCGGCATTCGAAAATTTAATTTAAAATTAATTAGCAGAAAACTCCCCTTGTGCCGGTCGTCGTTTTTTTTAAAAAAAAAAAGAAAATCTTATTCTTACTCGTCCATCCCATACACGATTTTGATACTTCACAATTCATTCAACACTCACGTAACAATGTGTTAAACTAAACCTAATATATAATAAGGGTTACGACGTGATAGACAAACTGATGGAATGTAGTCCAAGGACAAAATACCAAAAACTATACGTGGACGACAACGGACTGGGAATAGTCCAGAATAATACTAGAATCGACGAACTCAAGGGCGATTGTTGAGTGAACACCAACTGGAATGAGAATTATATACTTAGAGAACATCTAAAGAAGTGCTGGTTTGATATAAGACCTGGAGAAATTCGGTTTAATGAATTGCACAAAGAGTATATGAGGCGAGGAGTAGAAAGTAGTGTCGGTGGCGCACAAAAACTCTCGAAGAATTGTGATGACATTTGTTTAAGTTGGTGAAAATGCATTGATTACGCAGCATTACGATAATAAACGTACAAAATTTACAACTTCGGAAATTTTGTCGATCAAATATAAATGAACCGAGTAAAATCGCTATATTCGACATGTTTTTACGGTTGTAAAAGGTTATTCGCTGTTGTAAAAATTATTGTAATAATCAATTTTCAATTATTGTACAGTAACTAAAAATACAGTGGGACGAATGAAAAGAATTTGAAAATACCGAGAGCAAAATGCAATTGCCAACGCTAACCGTAATTGTCCGCGTTGTCCCTTGAAACGTTTTAAATTGAATTTGGATTTTATTAGATTTTGAATAAATCCAGAATAATAAATACAATAACAATAATGATAATGATAATAATAATAATAATAATAATATTAATAAGGGGTATGTAGAGACAAAATAGAGGCAGTTTAATCTTTAATCCAATAAAAGCCAAACGTGTTTATACACGGGAAATTTGCCGTACAGATGATTTCGAATTATTTGCGGGGTGGTATAGACGTGTTTTGTTTCTGCAGCTGTTTTGACTACGTATGTATTTTACCCCGGTGTGTATACAATATTAAAATAACGCCACCCCACGACTATCCGTATTTATAATAATATACTCGTATATATAATACATTATGTTTGCATCCATCACGTCATCGCGCGTAGAAAAATAAATATATACAGGGTGGTATTTGTTTTATCGTGGACCGACAATAATTACCTATAACGGAGTTTTTGTGAAAAATTGATTTTTGGTTTCTCTCAGCCGGCGTATTACGAGTTCGTCAAAAGATTATTTACAGTAATATACTCGTGTTAAACATTTTACGTTTCTTCCGTACACCATTAATACTTATCAACTATCGCTTTTATATTGTACAACAACCAATAGCCCTACTTTTCAACACAGATTCGACCGATAGATTAAACCTGTTAATATTATCAATATTAGTGTGATATAATATATAATATGTGCATCAAAAACGTTTAGAAAAGTATTATTCATTCGAACCCGTGTTGACAATCCGGTTGCGAAACAAAAGTTGATACGATTTGTTTATGGGAAACGGACAAATGTTGAAAATGCCATAATTAAAAAGATAAAGAAAAATATTGCGAATCGTCTCGCATAACAGTTCTATAATAATGACCTGAAAAAATCAAAATCAAATCATCGTATAGATAATCGCCAGTTCGTGATAACAGAATCACCCTGTACAATAAACGACGAGTATAATATTCTCACTCTAAGGACTTGTCGTCGATCGATGCGATATATTTACATTTTTTAAGACTTTTAAAAACTATTATTTACATTAAATATACATAATAATATATTATACTCTTGAGCATTTTGTACATAACCCTCGTCTACACGAGACGCTAGGCGTGCATTTATTTTTGTCCTGTATGTCTTTTGTTTCAAATATATATGTATATACTCTATACAGGGTGATTATTTTATTGTAAGCCAACGATTTGCTTCTGGAAAGATTTCGAGTAAAGTATTGATTTTTTTTTTTCACTTTTTATGTATCGAACCGCGCGTTAAATGATCTTATACTTACAATTAATTTTCAAACCGTTAAGAGAAACTGTATTATTTAAACAGAGATACCTGTATAACACGTAGTTTATTACCCTACCTACCCTATACTCCTGCGGCTGTCTTGGTATTTATAAACTATTGTCGATAACTGTCTTGACAAATCGTATTAAATTTCATGATATTAATAACAAATCGAATTCATTGAAACCATTTGACATTATTGTAGCTCATTTCTGAGGAATATCGTGATCAGTAGTGCAGCCAGGATTCATTTTTTTTTTTGTTGTTTTTTTTTTTTTTTTGATTTGTGAATTTTAAACACATTTTTTGGATATTAAATTGCTAAATAGCTGATATGCACAACATAAAAATGCATATATTTTTTACATAGATTGGAGAGGAGGTTCTTGTTCAGCTTGGTGGGCGTTCGATAACTAATAAATAGGATTTTCAGTTGGTTTTTTGCAAAACGCGAATCCTTTTATAATAATAATAAATGATTTTGCAAGAAATCACTCAAATTCGCGGCGCCCTGAATGCAATTATTAAGTATTGTGTAAATTTCGTAAACACCAACCATCTCATCTGGTTGTGCTACTGATTGTAATCAAATTATCGAAATATTTACATCACTTACATTTTACATTTCTTTTTTCCCGTAATGTCGGGTTTCCGATATTCTATGTTATATTTTTATAAAAAGCAATTCCTAAATGCTCCACGGTGTAGCGATTCGATTATAACATATAAGCCGGTAAAGAGATACAGACGTTTAGTTCTTTTTTTTTTTTTTTTTATATAGAATCCGTTCACGGGACGCCGCCTGTATTATAATAAAATATAAAGGACCAGTCGTTTTGAGCCGGTCGGAAATCGTTATTACCGAAAACACCTTACCGCTGCCGGTGTCGTATAGTGGCCTATTAAACTCCACAAAGATAGAGATAGAGACTCCGTAGATGATCCCGTCGTAACAGCGTCACTACGCGATTTTTACGACCGGCCGATTGATATTATATTCGTATGCCACGTCCCGACGGGCTTTTCCGGGGCGATGTTATTAAAAAATAAACTCCCGTAGGTATACCTGTACACGCGAGTACGAAGAAACAACTCGGTCCGATTTTCAGTGCCGGATTATATACATTAAGTATCCACCGGTTTACCGCCAAAAACTACAGAGGGCGTAAAATAAATACGAGAGTCGAGCTCGGACCACGGTCATTATCTGTTTCTATGTAATTTCCAGTTACATAAAAACGTATTTCGAAAATAACTGATAACATTTCTGTAATAGAACGCGATGGTGATGATTTACGATATTATGTTGGTCGTAATAGTTTTATTACCGTATAATATGAAATACTCAAATAGTTGATTTAATTCATTGTGGGGCAACTACAAATTAATACAATTTTCGATTTATATCCATCGAAATATTCTCGTTCAACCGAATTTTGCTCGGAATTATTTTTCATTTCCAACGGTTCATCGTAGTTTTCCAAATTTTTTGTTGCGTTATTCGATTATATCTAGCGTTTCCCCCCCCCCTCCCCGGTATATCGTCGAAACAATAAGCAGCAGAGGGCTATCGTAAATAGTGAAAAAAAAATGATAATCTGTTTTCTTTTTCCATTCACTCGTTCACATTGTGTATATGATATTAATTTATTAACGGCGCGGGTCGCTCGCGTGTATACAAACGCAACGTAACGGGCAGAAAAAACAACAACAAAAAAAAAAAAAAACCAAGAAATAACAGTATCGGAATTCGGGATCCGTTTGCAAACGAACGGGCGATAGTAATACTAAAAATAATGCGACAGTATTAAAAAGAAAGGAAAAAAAGGACAATGCGCGGGCCCGGCCGCGGCAGTTTGGTACGCCTGCTCCGTTCCGGCGGCGCGGAGGACTAAACGCGGTCCGGCGAGCAGCAGCGAATTCAGTAGGTAACCGGCCGCGTACGCGTTTACCCGTTTTCCGCTCGGGGTTCGAAAAGTTTTAAAACAAAATTTTTTTTTTACGATTCTGTCGGCAAAAATACGTTTTTTATTTTCGTTTCGACAATCTCCAGTGGTTCTCGTCGCGCGCGCTACATTTGATTATTCCACGTTATAAATAAAGTTGACGAGTTTCGCGTGTAGGTCGCACTCGTGAACCCGACACCGAGTATTAATTAACATATTATTGTTATTACTATCGCTGTATAAAATATACGTGTTCGGTGGCGAAAAATAATTTGAAATAAAAAAAATCAAACGTCTTCGCAGCGATGTGAAACTGCCGAAATCACCGCACGCAACAACACTCATGGCATGGGAACTAACTTGTCCAAAGGGAGAAACGTGAGTGATGCTGTACCAGTACACTATGACGGTTTTTCCGCTATAGCCGCGTGTTCGTTGTCGTAGGCTGGTCCAAGTTCCTCGCCGATGTATTGTATAAGTTCTTTTTGGGTACGGTAAACGAATAAAAAAAAAAAAAAAATCTACGCACAAAAAAAGCCTGGGACGTGGTGGTGGTGGCCGGTGGTGTTTGTCACGTGATTTTCAATGAGCACCCCGGACAGAACTTAGGGGAAAAAAAATGCCCACGATTCGGCGAAATAAACCTGTGAACCGTTGTGTTATTCGACGGATATAAATTCTGTTGAATTTGTGTGTGTCGAACGACGAAATTTGTTCGATTTTCGATTTCTCCGATTCGTTTCGAAAATCGTTTGTGTGTGATATATTTTAATATTGACGAAGTATCTGCAGTAGCGCGTGACGTAGGAAAAACAAATATCTGCGGTCCCGGGAAAGAAGAGCTTAGTTGAATTTTCGGCATTTTTTTTTTTGTTTCGTCTTATGTAGGTTTCCCCGCTTCCCCTTTATTTTCAGATCTAAATGACATTTACGTATATTTTATATTCTAAGGCACATTATACTGTAAATATTAAACAATCTTAAATTACTATTGTGTAATTTTCGTACGGCAAAAAAGCATATTGACTCAGCATATTGAAAGCATATTAAAAAGCATATTGAGCGCCATTTAGCAAATTTAACAATAATTTGGGACCGTGCATAGCAGTTAAGCAATTTTCCAAATTTTATCCGCTTTTATTGTGATAACTATTGTACGAAATTGACTTGAAGCCTTTTTCCTCCAGGGCCAATGGTTCAGTATTGGCGGTAAACAATCAGTAGCGCGTGACGGAGGGAAAACATAACATATAGCCAATATAATAAAAAAAGTAAAAGTTTTTTTGTTTTGTTTTGTTTTTTTTTTTTTAAAAAAAATTTCGAAAGTGTGATTCTGAGGGATAATTCCTGACAAGTATAGGAGCTCGGGGGGGGGGCGGAAAGAGAGGGGGCTGGTGCGAAAAAAAAAAAGGTCTTATATTTTATTATCGACGGCAGCGGCGGCGACGGTGGTGGACATGTATACATATAGTATGTGCAGTTTGTCGGTGACCGGCAACAGCTGCGCGTGGGACTGAAACCGTTAAAAACCCGAACAGTCGTCGGGCGACGGGGACCTTTCGATCGAAATCGTAAAATATCGTACAATGGCCATTATAATATATATATATATATGTGTGTATATAATACAGTCGAATAGAAACAAAAAAAAGACCCCCCCCCTAGTCTAAATTATCGGCGCATCATTTCATATTTTTTTTCATCTGACCATCGCATTAAAACCGGCCATAAAATCGCGTTAGCATGGTCACGGCGGCGGCGGCGTTTCATAATTTTAATTAAAAATATCATAATAAAGTATTTTTTGCATCCTTATTGTTTTATGCGTTAACGTTAAAAATAATAACCATCAACGATCGTTTATTCAGGTAGAAAGACACTATGGTTGTCTGTGAAATTCGATGAGTAAACGACAATTATTAGGTACCTACTGAGTTTTGTGGTTTGCTAAATTGACCGAACAACAACAACGGTCGTTATAATTTCCACTCGAAACATGTTTCCGCTTTAGAAGTCTTTTGTCAATCATTTATAATACCGAGGGATGGTTTCCGATAACAAATTGGTATTTGATGCGTTGAAGAGGTCATCCGTAATTTTGATAAAAATAGGGAATAATCAGGAAAAATGTCAGGGAAATGTACGTATTGACGCAATAACGGTGTTCCTGTCATTTTTTTTTTAATTTTAACTTTTGTAATTTAATGAAAACTAATCGTACAGATCGGAAACTTTCACCGAATATTCATACATAACTTATTTATGGTTAGCACTTTTTTGGACGCAGTATACACTTTTCAAAATATTGTGGTATTCCTTTATGGTCATTTGTCTGGTTTTTATTCGGTATACTTACGCGTTTATTAACCATTGACAACGTGGGACATGTGGGCCGTGAGGAAGTTTGAAGGGATACAGAAAAAAAAAAAAAGGCAACGGCAGAAAAAATAAAAATTGGACGTCTCTGAACTCTGAAGCAAGTCATAAGATTGTGAGTTCAGACTTACGGCATTACGTGAGTACAACAAATTCGTGATTTTTCGGCGTTTTTAACTCTAATTTACGAACAAATCCGTTGAAAACTTCACGAAAATGCAACTAGTTCTATACATAAATAAATTACATAAATTATCGTTTGACTAAACTAAGCTTAGAATCGGTTTTTCATTTTTTCCCACTTGCCACCCTCAAAAGTAATATGCTCGGTGTAAAGTACTATAAGATTTTTCTGGTTTAAAATCTTTTTTTCTTTTTTTTTTCTGTTATATTACATTGTTACTAACGGAGCTGTAAGATTATTTATTTCTTATTCACGTCGCAACGGATATCGGGTTTTATTTACCGTTTACATAAATACACCAGCGACTGTATTATTATAAAGTTTATTGAAACGACTCCCGATACATACATTTGTTGCCCACATGTGGCGACGAGACGTGTGCAGTGTGCGTTTACCTCGACCAATATTCATCGTGTTCACAACCATGAATTATAAAACAACATAATACTGATATCAATTAGGCGATTGTACGTAATCCGGTTGCGCGTGTACAGGAATTTACATTTTCAACAGGATTAGAAAACGGCGATTATCGGCCTTTGCTCTGTCTAATGTCCATTGTCTACACGGTAGGAATTCGATTCGCGTTTCATATTCCTGAACAACTTAGCGGTGCAATAACATTGTAGTATCATTCTGAAAACTGATTTAAATTTTCGCTGTCGAGCTACACTCGATAACTCTGCCGTTTGAAGCACCTGCGACAATGGTTTAATTTGCATTATATTCCGCAGGATTTCTTTTCGGGATCTAAAGGGATAAATCGAAATAAACGAGGAGATCTCTCGCGTGGATTCGACGGCATTATATAATATTCAAATTCGTCTGTGTCGCTATTCGCTCAGCGCGGTTAAAAACGAGACGCGTATAAATCCGCCGTATTGTCGTCAAAATTAATTTTCCATCTCGATCGAGATGATTTCGTACAGTTATGTAAAAATCGATAATTTCCGGTCGTATCGTCGGATTATGTTAATATATATACATACATAAAAATAACTATTATTGTAATTAATAACGCCGATTACGTAATAATAGTAATATTAAAATATTTATGTAAATATTTGCGAATAAAAAAACTTTCCATTACAATAAAAAAAAAAAACATTTTCGTATGTACCTGTAATTAAAATTACGTATTCCAATTTTATATTGGCGGATGTCTAACCGCCGAACCGATAAGATACCGCGCGCGATGAATTATTCATCGCGCCGCGTAAAAAAGTACCTGAGTATCAATCGATAATAAAAAAAAAAAAAAAAAAACATTGTAATTTACGCGGCGTCATAACGTACATTTTTTTTCTCACAAATTCGCCCGCGGCCCGAGCCGAACTACTCGTATAATCGACTGGCCCGAATTCCCGCGATCCGTCGCGGGATTCGGCAAACAAAACGTTCCCGCGTTACGACACGTCGGAGGGAAACCGTCGAAATCCCGCGCGTTATCCTCGCGGATAACGCGGACAGCCCGTCGCACAATCACGGTGCCCCGCACGGCGCGCGTACATACGACGATAATTATGTGCGCGCGGACCGCGTGTCCCGCCGTATTTATTGCGTGCGCACGTTCCCGTACGACGCGTAACAGCCCGTTTACCGCCCCCGTGGCTGTGCGCCCCGCTGGAAAAAAAACCTCGCGGTCGTCGTTCGGGCCCGCGTTCGCGCATAATAATCGACGGCGGTCTCGTTATTCTCCGGCGTGCTCTCGCGGGCAGATACGCGAAATACGGTCGAACGCGCGCGCGCGCGTCGTACGAACACGACCGCCGAACGGCGATGATATCGTGTAACAATACGAAATCGTTTGGTCGCGCGAACTCCGCGATGTACTGTGCACAACGGACAGTGTATACGGGGGGTTATAGAGAATCGGTTTTGTTTTTGTTTTTCTTCCGTAAAAAACCGTAGAACTCTTCGCGAAGCACACGATACCGACCGTATCCGTTGTATGCGGAAATGATATACGAGAAATGCGGGTACGCACAATATTACGTACGCGCCGTACCCCGTCCCCGTATACCCGTACGGTCCTAGCGAGAAACACGATGTTCGTTATTTCGAATCGACAAAAAAAAAAAAAAAAAAAAAAAACAAAACTTTAATAGGAATCTTGCTAGGAAGTATTGCGATTTTTTTTTTTTTTTTTTTCTTACTTTTTGATCGTATAAAATAAAACGTTTAAACTTTAATACCCTATTTTCTATATATATATATATAATATAGTTAAACTTTGGTTTTTCGGGTCGGCACGACGACGTCCCGGATAGTCGACTCGCGTATATACACGAGCATAATAGTATTATGTTTTATCGTTTCGCCTTCGGGGCCTTTACTTCCTCTATACGGTGGTTTTGTCTCCGTGTCTCGTTTCGTTTAGTGCGCGGGGAAAAGTTTTCACGGCGAAACTCTGAGCGCTCGCAGCGCCGGACGACTGTCGGACGCCTATTATTGGAGTGCTCTACGACGCCGTTTTCCGCGGTGACGTTATAAACTATAATAATGTTCATCCCCCTCGCCAAATGCCATAACAATATAAACAATCGCCGTAAACAATGTGTTTGGTCAACTGTTTATTTTTTTTCACGATTTTTCGCGTCTTTAACAATTGAACGAAATTAACGCGCGTCAAGAGTTTTCATTTGGCCACCGACTTTGCGAGATTTCGTTGTCTTTGCAGTATTTTTTATCTAAACATCAATATACGTAATTTAGTTATTGATTACACGATAAATCATTGCACTCAAAAAACGATTTCTAGCTAGGCTCGTTATTACTGTTTAGATTTTGATAAGGGCACAAGTCGTGTTATCCCCTTATCTGAAATATGGGAAAAACTAGGGGTAACCTAAAAATCGATAAAAACAAATCCAAACAATCCGTTGTTTGATGTCCGCTTCCCAAATAAATATGGCGCCACTGGGCAATGCGTTCACGTCTGTTATGATACTGCGTCAAAAAATCGGAGGAATTTCACGCGTCAAATGATTTCCGGCGGAAAAAACCGCTTATTCGTAAACCAAACGGCTCTTTCGCTATATTCAAAATCTTAAAACAAACAGTATAACGAACTCGTCGAGACATCAACAATACATGCAGACATGATCACTTGGCCTTCGATTTTCACGAGACCTCGTCTTTCAAAGACTATTGTGACAACGGACTTATCAAAATAATTGTTCCAACGCATTTTGGACTAAATATAATCGTCGCAATACTTTTATATACTCACTCGTAATTTGATTCGTATAGAATTATAATTGTTTTCGGCGATGCGCTTCGTTGTGTCACACCGTACAAACGGAACTTGCGAGAGTAAACATTATAATTGATTATACGACGTACCTGTATTATTAACCTTTTTTTTCTCTCTCTCTCTTTCTCTTATGATACTAATTATACAAATTAATTATTACCAGCTACGTAAAAAACAACCTTTAATTATAACTATGAGGTTTTTTTTCCCCGTTTTCTCTGCATATTTTGTCGGCCGTTTTTACCCAGGTTTTTTTTTTAAAAAATTTGTTGTATATTTTTGTCCGTGTCGTTTTCATTTCTTTTTTTTTCTCTTAAAGGGCTTTCGCTAGTGTTTATTGTTTTTATTTTCGTTTGCGTTGTAAAACGAGTCGTTTTTAAACGTTTTTTCTTCCGCCCCTCCGCTGCCCCTTCCTTTATATCCATTTAATTTCCCCGCGCTTTCTTTCTGCAACCCTTTAATTACTATTATTACTGTATACGTCCACGGACAGTATAAGTTATTCCGCATCACGTAGGTACGTAAAATACAGCACCGCAAAAACTGTTGTTTTGTAAACGATGATAAGTCTCGCCGTATGATTTAGGACGAGTTAAATAAATTGTTTTATACAAGTTTGCTTTTAACACGATACGCCGTGTTCTTCACGCTTTTCCCTCTTTAAATTTCACGTACGGCTAATTTGTATACAAATATTTTTTATAATATCTTCGAGTATAAAATCGGAATTTTCTCGAAAAAATATAAGATTCTTCTACGTGATTTCTAGGCCTCCAGGACAATCATTCCGTCTCACATCTGAGCCTATGTATCTGTACCTGTGTAGTCTTTAGTGTTACCAATTTTGAGAATATTAAATTTCTTTAATCTGGTTGAAAATTATTCGTATAGGCCAATGAGCTGGAGTATAGAAAAAATTACTTTCAGTAGTCAAATAATTCTAATCGTAGAAAGGTTAAAATTAATTTTGATACTTTACGGAATTCGAGAATATTCGGAAAACCTTTCCCGACCCCCTTAGAATAAACAACAACAATCGGTGTGTTGTTATTGCGAGTACGACGTTTGGCCGTTCTTTTATATCGCGCTTGTAAATTGAAATCGAAGGAAAAATCTATAGTTTTAAAATCATACCTAGTCTTTTTACGAAACGCGCGTGGACGTTGTGATGGAAAGAAAAAAATACTATCGAAATGCATCATGGCCGTCGCGTCTCTAGACGTTATCGCGTCGTATCAATATTAATACACGGTAATTATTATAATAATTATACCTACTCGTCGACGGTGTATTTGTTTAAAACGTAAATCGTGTTGAAAAAAAAAGACGTACTCCAAACACAAGTAAATACGCTATGAAAAACAAATACTTTTCATTTTTAAAACATTAAAATATTCAGAAAGTAACTATTTATAACCGACGATTACGTTTGTAATTTATTATGACCGTATGTTATTTTATAATTCGTCCGCGACGACGATGACGTGTGTAATTTAGGGGTTGCACTCACCGGGTAGATTTCGTCAAAAAGACCTAAACACGCCAGACAAACACTGAAATACTTCCTGCTGTTTGGTTTTAAAAATCTTTAAAAGACTATACACGTACGAGTTTTCCAAATAAGTTTACTTTGCACAGGCGGTAGCATATTTTTCATATTAACATTTTTAAGTTTAATTATTCTCTATTTTATATAATTGATGATGAATGTGTACGAAACTCAAACGATTTATTCTCGTTAACAGTTTGATAACGTTTAAAGAGCAGCACCTGTGTCAAGTAAACTCGTTTCGAACTTAATTTCATTTTTAAAAATCGAACTCATTAATAAAAAAACCGTTCAAATTTGAAAACCGTCTTCAATCCTCCTAATGCAAAATTATAATGCAGAACACGAATATACGCGAAGTGATTTTATGTTACGTTATCCGGTCGCGTATTAGTATTCTGGGATCCGGTTTGGCACCGCCTCGATTCTGGTCGGTCAATTTAAATTTACCGCGCCGTGTTTTGTCGAAGCTTGGATTCGTCATAACTAAAAAGGTATAAGTTTATACGATTTGAAAAAAAAAAAAATAATAATAATGATAAACCGTCGAACAAAAGTATACAAAATACGCGTACGACCGAAGAATGCTGCCGAACTCGGGACCGCGAAGTTATCAGAACATTTTACTTGTAAAAGTATGCTGTGACATTCGCGAGGAACAAACGATTTCTTATTGCCAATTACTAAAATTAAATAATTTCGTCCAGACTCGCGCACGTATACTTCGAAAACACAAACAAAAACTGATCGATTTTTAAAAGCCACACATCGCACTGCGCTCAATATAGCGGACCAATAATATTAGGTGGGATGGAGTGTCAACCACCTATTTATATTTTTTTTCGTAATTATTGCAATTTGCCATTCGATGATATAACACACCACGGTTATTATATTATGTTTATTTGCACACTGATACCAGTTTACTGGGCGATATCAATTATTAAAAACGATTACAATACACGGATAACTGCTTATGGGACGGCCGTGGTACGGGCGAATGCGATTTTAAAACATTAATACTGATTTTCCGTTACATAATGTTCTCATAGGACTTTGAAGTTCACATCAAGTATTGAGCACACTTGAATAATGTATTTACGGTCGTTTTGTTCAATTGCCCAGGACCGATTAAATCGAATATTAACGAAAAGTACTCGGGATGGCGACACGGGCCTTATATGCCCGAAAACGATGATTTCGCCTATAGTTTTTTTTTTTCCGTCGTCTGCGACGTTTTCGTAAACGAACGGCCGGTCCGGGCGAATTCCGTTCGACTGATATCGAAAAGCCGACCGACGGGGCGGGATACTGTCGAAAATCGCCCGAACTTTATTATTATCGCCGCTGTATTCTACGTTCGCCCGTCAAAAGGTCGCGTTTGATTTTCGCTCGCCGCCTCGTCGCGGTCGTTGATGACGCGTCGCACGCCGATAACCGCGCGGGCTCGTCTTTGCACAGTTTTCGCGGCGGCGTTTCCGGGTTTCCCGGGTCAACGGTGCGGAAGAAGAAGAAGATTAAAACCGGGAAACCGCGAGCGGCGAAGAAAACCGACGGACTGCGAAAACAAACAATGCCACACCGCCGCGCGCGCAATCCGGCGATGTATTGTTATGAAACGCACGCACAATACTCCGCACCGAACGGGGTTTTTCGTTTCGCGTGTCGCGTCGTCGTCGTCATAACCTATCGGGCGTTTTCGCTTTTTTTTTTTTTTACGCACGGATTGTCAGTAGATAATAAAAATAATAAACAAAAACGTTATATACAAAGTGAGGTTGGTTTTTTTCTTTTATATCATCGTCGTCGGCGATTACCCGCAAATATTCCGCGTTAAATTCCATTCTCCCCCCCCCCCCAACAGACGCTATAATTCGTAAATATTTCCGACATCTCGACCTTATTGTTCGCCGTATAAACATATTTTCGTCTTTTGATTTGTGGACAGAACGAACCATATTTTCAAACGACAAAAGACAAGAGAACATGATTACGAATATCGACACGAGTGTAACAACTCATAATTCATACATTTCTACCCGCGGTATTATTTAGTTGGGTATTATCGATATTTTCGAGTTTTTCTTACAAGTGTGACCTTGTTTGTCGTACAAGGCCCTCACAAATCTGTACGATTTTTTGCCGACTGTCGCTGTCCTTCGACAATAGTTGCTCAGCCCTGGATCTTTTCCTCTGTACCCACTTCCAACCACTGCAATATCTGCAAACAAATTAAATAAAAATACTGCTGATAGTATAGAGTAATAATTTAATTTATATCTGTACACGATGAAAAATGAATTGCTCATGAAAGATGATTATGGGTTGAGTATTTTATCAGTCGAATTTTTCTTTTATGTTCGAGGTAAATCCGAAATTCAGCGAAAATTACATAAACGAATTGTCAGTTCTTCTCATTTATTAAAAGAAAATACAAGAGAATTTTTAATAAACGGTCTCCCCGATGCACCGACTAGACCAAAAATGGTACACAAAAAAAAAAAATCGCTGTACATTTTTTTGTTTGATCGAGATTCCTGCTAGAAAATTAATTTGAAGACACAACCAAAACACATACACACACCATAGGCAAACAAAAATAAATTCCTGGTTTCGCTCGGAATGTAAAGACCGAAATCAAATTTGTTCAAAATGTTCGCGTATTTAGATCATCGCTAATGGTTCGTGATAAAATATAAAATCACTGTGTGTACGAAAACTACGCGGGGTTTTCGACAAATGCGCCATTTAGATGAATATATTATTCTATACACCGAAGTATTTTGTACGACGTCTTTGTCTTGCGCGGTCGTTTGCGCAATATAATTTCCATAAAAATAATAGTTTATAACCCGCGTCGAGATAAAAACCACTCGAATGGCAAGCCTCAAGTCTCGACGACAACAACAAAATTCTGGAATTTTCTCTTTTTAGTTTTTTTTTTTTTTTTTTTGTTTTACTTAAACTATTATGATCATGTACAATATTATTATAGTTTCGACGAGACACGACGAAAAGAGCACACGGACCTCAAAGACCGCCGCGACCTTAATACGGCTAATCGGCGATAAATCGAGTGGCCCGGGCCGCGATCGCCGAGCCGTTTTTTTTTTTTTTTTCTTACCACGTTCATATTAATATTTTTTTTTCCCCCTATATTTTGTCGTGTGTAACCAATTCGCGTAGTTTTTACGCAACGTTCCTCCGAAAACACACAATAAGTTTGTACACTGCAGGATATTGCGAATATTGAATCGAGTAGTCACGCGATTTTTTTCCTCTTCAGTTGACACCACGCGTTATTATTGTTATGTTCCCCCCTCCCGTGTTAATTTAATTGCGTTCTCCCGAATGTCAAAACGTTACGACGACACGACGACTACGAACGGCCGCCGTTGGTTTTTATTTTCGTCGAATCCCAACGGTTCAATTATTTACGTAACAAATATGTAAAAAAAAATAATCCCCGTCTTTTTTTCACATATTATATTTCCTAACCTATACTTTTCTGAACGATCCTTGAAACGCGACACATCAAACTTATCTTTATGCTCTGTTCCTTTTTTTTTTCCTAACTCACCCCACGACAACGACAGCCGCACATGTCCGTCCGTATATAAGGAATTTAATATGCATACCTCTGGTCCCGAGAAAGGAAGGCTTCAGTCAATTTTTGGAATTATCTTGTTTTCTTATAATTGTGTCTTATGTCATTGTTTTCCCCCATTTTCCTCTTTGATCTTAATCGCCTAAGCGTATGCATATATTCTAACACGTATTATAATATAAACTACAAATCTTAAGTCACTATATGATGTGCTTTTGTCCGGAAAAAAAGTATTAGTCATAGGGCTAAATGTTGTATGCCGTTTAGAACGCCTGCATTACCAATCATCAGAATTTGATTTGCTTGTATTGGAGATTATACAGAATTGACTCAAGTTCCTTCTTCCCAAAGACCAAAGATAGTTAAAGATATAAAGATATGCTCGCTAATACGATTTTTATTATTATATTGTTTACAAAACTGTAACAATATTCAATTTATTATCCGTATCGTTAATTTCACTTCCGAATCGTTTCCGCTTCGTGTTTTATCGCCATAAAAACAAATATTATTTATACTTGTATAATACGCATAGTGACACTCAGTAACCCAACTGCAGTTTTATCGTTATACGTCTCTACGATATTTTCGGTTGTATTTTAAACTGCGCGTATACAACAAAAACTGAATGTGTAGATAATGATGGCCTCACACCAAAATAGTTAGAGAAAAATGACCGGGTAAATATGGCTAAATACAAAAATTGGCTATTTTTTATTTGGTTATTATGGCCGACTACATACCCTGAAAACGGTCTGAAACGAAACTCCGGGGGACCGAAGAAAATGTCCGTTCGCCAAAAGTGATTAGGTTAAGCATTGAAGTTCAAAAACGTGTGAAATTCAATTTCGGGTCTGTTTTAGACAGTTTTTACCGTTAACGATTTTTCGTGACACGTGACAAACAGTAGTGACGTTGTTGAATTGCACCGTCGAATATATTATATTTTAAGTGTCACTTATTTTGCTTACATAAAATACGAGACGATCGGTTTCGAATAGGTAATGGCGATTGGATCTACGTTTCTTTTTGTTTTCTTTTTTTTTTTTTTGTAAATTCTATTCTTTTTTGGCTCGAGTGCAGAAAACAATCGAACCCCGAAGGGGTGATGTGTACGTCTGCTGCACACGAATCGGCACTAAAAATTATAGCGCACGGACGCAGAGATATGATGATATGACCGACCGTCATAAAAACGTATAAAAAGACGACGACGATAGAGACGATCGTGTAGAAAAGCGTATAGGAGTAGTTTTTGTAGACGGATATAAAGAGGGAATAGTCGTCGTACGGCAACGAGTTAATCAACCGAAACGCCGAGCTGCCGAGCAAACCGGGCGGAAAGACCCGATAAAAATGAGAGGAGAAAAAAATATAATAAAAATTATATATACGAAAAGTATGTTGTATGTATATTGTGTATCCGAAGACGACGAAGTGCGTTTGTCCGCGTGCACGGGCGCGGAGAGCAAAGAGACGCACTTTTATTTTTATTTTTTTTTTCTCTTTTCCGCTGCCGATGACACACATGCTAGCAATACGATACTGTATAATAATATTTGGTCGGTCGAGTATATAAGGACCGGGAATCGAGTTTCGAATAAGTTTTCACGGGCGCGGAGAGCAAAGAGACGCACTTTTATTTTTATTTTTTTTTTTTGTGCTTGACGACGAAACAGTTACAGAAATCGGGTTCATTACACGAGGTTTTTCGGGAGACCTCATAAAATGTCAGCTATACTAGATAGAACATTGATAAGAGCTAACACGGACGCGTAGACGCTAAATTCATCTTCTAATTGAACGTTTCTCAATCTTTCGAACAAGAATAATTTCGATTGAGTCGCTATAACATTTAAAAAGTTGATAAAAGTATGTTTCAAAAATCAAAACAAGAAAAACATGAAAGGACTATACAAGCGTATGGACTTAATCCTAAACTGGGTTAAAATTAATCGAAAGCTAAACTTATAATTAAATTGTCCTAATTAATACGTGTAAGAGGAATGTGGCGGCTATATATCCACTTTTAAATTTTAACTTTATATTGAAAGATCGGGTAAATATCGCATAAACACAAAAGTTAAGTAGTTGCGCTGTAATCTTAACTACTACTATAATGATAATATTATTGCAGCATCAAATACCAATGATAGCATAAGTATGATATAAATGAGAACATGGCCGCCAAATGTATTATTATGATGATTGTGTCCGTTTTCTGATTTATCCATAGGAACTCTGTCAAATAGGATACTGATTTTGAAAAAATCGACATTTTCTTTGTATTATCATGAAAATTTTCTAAAAATATACTTTTTTTGGAGCCTTGTGATTCTCAATATATTGCATAATATTATAATATGTAGAACTTTTTCATTATTATATTTGAAAACCCGGTATTCAGAAGATCTCAGTGTACTTAATTTAAAAAATACAGTACTATCAATACAATCTACATACTTAATATTCGACTTCATATTGAATATGTATCATAAAGTTATAGAAGATAAGACTTATAAATCAGAACTTTCTGATAATTATCTTTATAAGCCGACGAAACGTTCGTGTGGCGATCGCACAGTTTTCGTCCTGTATTCGAGACGATGACGAAGTGTTTTGAGGATAAATCTTTTACGGTGATGATGTCGGAGGATTTCGGTTATTTATGGATTTTTCACGGCAGCCCCTATATCCACGTTGCAAAAACGACCGCGAGTTTTCCGTAAAATTCGATTTCGTCTATTGTTATTCAGTTTTGGTGGATTTTTCCTCCGTTTGTCCTCGTAATAATACGCGTGGTACGAAACGCCTTTATCGTCAGTCTTCCCGTCCATTACCCTCGTTGCTAGCGGCAATGTATTGAGATTTGTCGTTGCGCTCCGCATTTAAATATTATTTGATCGTTTTCCGATATGCGGTTCCGTTCGCGTCTCGTCTTAAATTTATTCTTCTTTTTTTTGCGAACGCATATAATAAAATAGACTTAACGTTTATATTATTTACGGTAACGCGCCGATCATGACGGAATTTTACTGCGTTTTTATGGTACGTACACTCGCCATTTTATTTTATTTTTTTAAATCTTCAATTTTTCCCTCCAAGCGGCGATGAGAACTCAACATATTTCATTCAATACATACGTTTTGGTAGTAACTGTGTGTAATACGCGTATGGTTTACAAATGATAATATGAAAAACTGAGATTTAAATGATTTAGTCACTATACAACGGTAAAATATTTCAGTCTAAAATATAGGTATGTCAATTCTTTAGGTTGCAGAGCCATTTTATAAATCCATCCCTTTTATGCATTGCCCAATTTGTATTGTATTTCAAGACACCCCTTATATAGGTTTACTCCTTAAAGTGGCAAAACGGAGCCATCTTCAACCAACTATTCATTTAAATCTCTGTCGTCAGTTATAATTTTGTCGGCTGTAGGTACTCCAAACAGGTTTCTTTTAATCAAATCTAGATTTTAATAGGTAACTTATAGTCACTAAGTGACTAGGAGGAAGCGATGTCGTCAATTAGTAAGGATTGGCTTGATTTTAAGATACACTATTAGTATAGGGCAATTTAACTGGACATTTGCTTTTTGGTATGGATGTTTAATATCTACATATTCTTTTTATTTAACTTGTCGCGTTCGATCCGTTGAGAACCATTGCTGTCACCTGAAACCCTTTCCATCTCCCTTTGTTATATGGTATGTCAAAAGTTATGTTGTCTTTTATGTCTTCTATTCATGGACAATAATATGTCCACCCGGCGGATCCTAGGTCTTCCTAGTGGTTGTTTTTTGTTTACTTTCTTTATTAAAACATCTTTTACTAATTGGCTATTAGTTCTCCAAACACGTCCGAATGATTCTAGACGTTTGATTTGCATAAAAGGTAGGCTTTATTATATGTCTGCTGGGTCGAGTTCAAGAGCTAAACCACTCCCTATACCCAGACCTGTATAATTGCGTAATGTCACACTATAAGACATCGGGTGCGCTGGAGAACGTCTGGCAACCTCGTTAAGTTAGAAATACCCACCATAACATCAACCAAGGTGTTGGAGGGATACTGCAAAATGTCATCGGACGAGGGAGTACTAAGCGAAGAGAACCTCGTCAACTGGATAGCGACGTCGGAGGAGTTAGGAAAAAAGCTGTCTACCGAAGAAGTAGAGAGAATGAAAAACAGGATTAGCAGGAAAAGAAAATTGGACGAGGACGGCGGAGACGACGAGTGAAGATGAATGACAGTTAAATGTGATCATGAAGAAGATTAAGAAAAAAAAGGCTTTATTATATTTACTAGATTTTGCAGATATTGAATTGTTTTAAGTGAAATCCGATTGCGAACGTTTTACCTTTTTGTAACATGATTGCAAACGAATATCGCTTATCATGGATTTTTTTTTTTTAACTGAATTCAAACGATTGTGAATATTTTTTAGGAAACTTTGCCAAGTTTAGATATTGTATATTTTTCAATCTATCAAGCTAAACAAGACTACGTAAAATACATTTATGTTTAATCTATTATTATCTATTATAGTATGTATTAGTAAAAAATAAATAAACACGAGATGTAAAAAGAACTTATTTATTAGTAAAAAGTAAATAAACAAGATGTATAGAGTATAGAAGACCTATCTAGTAAGTAGTATTTATAGTTAAATACATTCACTGCAATTTTTGTCTGTAGATCCAGTTAATATTCCCATCTTAACGCTTTCTGAATCATCACGAATACAATGACACGACTTTATCGAATCAAGCTGGATTTCCAAATTTTTAAAAATATTAAATATAGTCATTTTATTTTCCTATTCTACATTTTACTTATGTATCGCCCGCCGTAATAGCGGACAACTTTTATTTTTAACATTATATTATTCTAGTATTTGAAGATAATTTTGAAAAATTTGGACGAATAATATTATAAATCCGTTTATTATATAACTCCAAAACACCAAGCAGTTTTCTAAATCCGGGCGATTGATAGACATAATCTGGAAACGGAACACGAAAAAAGGCAGGTAAAAATATTCGCAAACGTGAAAAGGTATCGTGAAATGGGAAGAGGTAAGGTCCGTTCGGAATCGTGTATCACTGGATATTTTTCATCTTTCGTAGGTCTGTAACCAAGTATGGCGACGGTATTAACTCACATCATAAGTGAATCCGGCGAAATTATTCGACTCACTACATTATATTCCCCGGACCTTGTCGTTATTAAATAAGTCGTCTGAAAAACAAATTTGCGAGTCTACAGAACCGTCTAATTACCCTCGTACCACCACTGTCTGCCGCGGCTCTGTGTCAGTAGTCTACTACACTCTTTTCGGTTGATATCCAATACCGCAAGTAATAATAATTGTGATTTATATCATTCAATCGAGGCCGTTACCAGGGGGGCGGAAACGGTCCGTGTCCGTTTGACCGTCGATCGAGCGCGCATTTTTTAGTGTTCTTAACCTTCGGGTGCTCGACGACGACCGCGAGCGACGGTGGTGTCTGGCCGCGCGGCTTAACTCTGCACCGACCTCGAGTATTTTTTTTTTCTTCGTATTTTTTTTTTTTTTTTTATACGAGTACACGCACACGTCGCTGCGTCTATCTGTGTATATATACACAGCTAATAATAATAATAATAATAATAATAATACTTATACTTTTTTCCGTACACGCGGACGGCGACGACGACGACCGGTGACTCATCCGCGCCGGACGCGTTA